>DWMR01000058.1:0-18088 GCA_018245355.1 Dalla costala
AAAATTAGTAACACTACATTTGCTACAATATTTTTATGTATGTTCCCCGATTTCTCAATCACGCCTGAACCGATTTGGAAAAATTGATTCTTTAGTTTTAAAGGTTATATTTCCCAGGTGGTCCCATGGTCATCAGGTCAGAATCTGATGATGGAATCCTGGAGAAATCGAGGGAAATCTTAAAAATTTATAGGCACACTTAAAGCGATTTGGGTATTTTTTATAGTGTCTGCATTTGCTTTTAACACAATAATTACAAATAAAATAACAAATTAAAATTGTTTAAAACCGACTTAAAAACACTCGTATACACTTTAAAATATTACGTGTATAAACATAATTATTATTATTTATTACCTTGTAATTAAGAAGTCTGTTTTTAAAGTTTTTAATTTGTTATTTTATTTTAAGTTACAATAGCAGTGTCACATTTTTAGTTTTGTTTGTGTTACAAAATTTGTTTATATATTGTTAAACACTAATATGAGTGATTTGTAAATGATTAAGGAGTAAGCAAACATTGATTTCTTATCATGTTTATTGATAGAGTAATGTAAATGTAAATAATGAGGGTAACGACACTAACGCCAAATGTAAACAGTGATGAAGTACTTTCTTAATTGGCAAACATTAACAACGCTTTATTTGATAAATATAAGTTGTTAATTTCTATTTTAAAATACACACATTACAAATGTATATTTAAGATTGGGATAAACTAAGATAGAGCTTTATTGGCAACATAAACTTATTCAAAGTTCAAATAATTTTGTCTCTTAATATATCAGTGCAAGTGATAAAAAGATTATGAAATTATATCCATCAATAACCCATCTCGGACCCACTGCAGAGCTCTTGAAGAATAATAATAAGGTGGCGTACGATTGTTCAGTTCATAACATTCAATCACCTAATATTCGCGAATGACTGTTGGACGGCAATGATCCGGGTACGATATAGAATATATAATTGAGAGGGAAACGTCAATAACAAATTAGGTGTGCAATAAATCATGTTTCCGATCGGAAGTTTTCAATAGCACGTCGAACATTTCACGTTTCACTGTATCATTTTTTATTACAACAGGCAAAGTTACGTATTTTCTTTTGTTTGTTTTTTGTGAATCTAATGAAATTGCGAATGAACGAAAAAATTTATACTGGGATCAATAAACTCTTTTATTAAATGAGAATTCGACAAAGTTGCGGGCTATGGCTTTTGGTGAAAAAACCTTCAGGGCAGCATCGCTCATAAATAAAAATAAAATAAATTAAATAATTATAGGTTACGCATAACACAACTATAAACGTGCGTTACCATAATTGACAGTCTCTTGTTGGTCTAACTTAATTATGTTATTACCTGTGTACCTACCAAAACAATAAGTACATAACAAAACAATAAGAGACTTTAAACGAAGGAGACGTTTTTTGCTTACATCTGGACTGTAACATTTCGAATCTACTCCGTAGTCCGTATGTACCCAGTACCCACGTCGCAAACCTGCACCACTTCCCACGGTTTTATGTAGGAGTAGGTTCGGTGCAGGAAGATTGGTTAGTTATTGAAAAGAAACTCAATTTAAGTTTATCGATCGTTGTTTACATGTTACTGGGTTGCATTATGTAGCCAACATAATATGAACCGTATGTGCGTTTGCTCTTTGTTTGAAGAAGTAACATTATTTTCGATTAAAGAATGAAACAGATCAAAATCCTGGCAACCCTAACGATATTTAGAGACTATAAAATAAACGAGTGTGTATGCCATCGTTTGACTTGGAAAAGGTAACACGTGTTGAGATATTTCGGTACTTATCATAATTAACGTCATGAACATACTGCTGACACGCCTTGAACCCTACGCTGTGTTGTGTTATCTTCATTAAGAAGTTATATGAACAAAAGTGGTGTATGAAGAAATCTCTAAAGTCTAAACAATTTAAAGTTCCGGTAGGTATATTGCGGACATTCAGGTTATCAAGCGAAGTAAAACGTTTAATTTGTCGAATATCTTTCACGCCATCATCCAGGGCCGACTGGTAGAAAATGTCATTAGGGATTAACTTAAAATTTGTTTCACTTAGTTGAACGTGTTAGAAGATTAAATAAATAATAGTAATTATATAGTCATTCACAAGATTAGTAAAAATAAACATAATCACAATAATAAACTAATCGGCTTCCGTTTTAAAAATTCGTCGACTGCTTTTATCAAACGAGTTTTGAGCTGCGAAATAAAATGAGCGCCGCGGGGCTGGTTTCCTGCGGGCGCGGCGTGGGTGCGCGCTCGGGGCGACGCGGCACGCACGAGGCCCTTCCCCCCCGCGCGGCGCCTCGTGTCGCCTAATGATACTACGACGATGTAGCTAAGCTAGTCCCTGTAGCTTTATTTATTTACTCTTAAATTTGTAAGCCTTAACTGGGGATTACAATGGGTGGACCTTATCCCTGATGGCATTCTCTACCAATCAAACTTTGGTGATGATGAAAAGTCGCAGTAGGCAAAAAAACAAAGAATTTATTTTAAAATGTAAAATATACATAATACATTAATTTTATACACATGCAACATGCAGCCCACCAACCACTGCCGCCTATAGACATCCGGGACGAACTTAGAATAGGACTGTGCAAGGGACAGTTAGCTTGTTAGTCCTGTTAGTCCTGTTAGTATTAGGTGTTAATATAAATACTTATTAGTTGTTTAGTATTCGTTAGTGATAGGACTGTGGGAGGTGAGATTCCACGTCAGAAATGGGTATAGTGGTGGTACCGCCCCCGACGAACCGTGTAGTTTCTACCACCTCGTAATACTGACATAACTTAAGTACTAGCACGCTTTTTAATATCCCAGAAACCCCTTCTCAACCTCACAGACCTGTTCTGTGTCCAGCCTACAATGGGAATACTTTCACAATCGCACTAGTCCCTGTGTTGTGGGTGTGGCCAAAACCCAAGACCATTTATCTGCCCAACAAATATCTGCCCCGGTCGGAAACCGAACTCGGAACTTAGTTTTATCAGATAGGGTCACTGCCAAGTGACAACGGCGGCCCACCGATGTTATTATGTTTGTGCAGTAACAGTTAAAAATGGCTATTATTTAGGGTCTGTTTTATTTTTCGAACAAAGTTTAAGCACATAATTAAAACGCACATTCTAAAATAGCAACAAAAATGTGAACTAGCAGTCGGAGTAAGAAACTCCCGATTAGTTTATAGTGTGGTTATCATTTATGGTCGTGTGAACAATGGTGTTTACAGCGCGGGGAGCGCGCAGTTCAAATTGCATGTTTACTGATGGTGTCCGCGCTCCGTGGCGGCTCGACTGCTGTTTTCATAATAAACGGTTCAGTAGCTTTGACATAATAAGGAAGGTTTCCATTTCACATTGACGCTACGGACCCATTATGGTATTGTGGCATTCTGTTGTCGCATTCTTTTCACATGACTTGTTCAATTAAACTTTACTAACTAAGGCGATGTCATACTACATGAGTAATAAGTCCTCGTCATTTAAAGTATTTAAAAGATAATATAAATAAATTGGCAGAGCACGTAAGATTGTTGTAATTGGTGCAAAGACAGGGCGTTCAACCGTTGATAACGAGTGGTTGTGAGTTATAATAGTGCGTCTCAACCGCGCTATTCCACTGCTATCTCTCGTTATTTATTGCTCATGCAAATCATACCCGTCCGCTTGTCACCCGCGCCGCGAGCGCTGCGAGCCAAGGTATTAAAATAGATTCAGAAACCTTAAAAATTAACGACGGATAAAACGGTGCAAGCGATAATGGCGAATCGTTAAGGTTTCGGCCCCCTATTCTAGGGTCCCCCGAAGTTATGTACGTTTTAAGCAATTTATCACACTGAAATAAAACAGTTCTCCGTAATGTTCTCAAAGGCGAAATCTGCAAACCCGTACTTGGACAGCGTGGGGGACTTTTGAACCCATTAAATTGTTTAGTCCCGGGCGGCGGTAGCGCACCGGTGATGGTGTTAATGATGAATTCGTATGTAGTTTGTATGCTTGGATGGCATTAAACATTCAGTTTTTGAGTTAGAGATCGCCTGACAGCCGCGCCGCGCCGCGTTTGGTGTGTGGAGCTCCTTATTCTCCTAAATTGCACTGGATGCTGCAATTTGTTCTAGTGGGCGCAATTATCTTGATCTGGATAGCTTGACTTGGTCTATTAGCGTGGCCGACATTGCTGTAACAACCAACTAAATTGAAAATGAATGGGCCCAAAACCGTTCGAACAGTTTATTAGTATACTCGTACCGTACTGACTACTGTAGTATTAGTAAAATGCTAATGATGACGTATCTATTATTGCTTTTAATCCAACAATAGAAGAGCCTATGTCTGATATAGGAACTGTGTCTGTATATTCCAGAAGGACCACAAAAATAGTGTACAGGCGTTCTTTATAGTACACAGGCCCCTCTTTTCCGCTTTTCAGTGTACTGCACTAAATAAAAAAAATTACGAGCATACAAAGTTGAACGAAAATATTGTACTGACATCCTATTACATCATAGGTAGCAGTTATGCGTAATTAATTAAGTGAAATCTAAAATCGCAGACCAAACACTACACTGGAAATCCATTCGCGGAGTAATGGACAAATTACGGAGAGGTCTATATTTTTTATTACTAAGTGCATTTGTTGCGTGCGATGTATTTACAATAGCTGCCAGAGCAATTATTCCGACCAACTTCCACCATGTATGTGCCCACCGCGCAGGAAACTACCTGCATATTGTTCGAATCCGACGTATGATTAATGCTCTTTGTTGCCATTTTTAATTTTACGCTCAACTAAGCGAAGGTGTATCTCCCCTCGGCTTTTGTTGGCATTATTACGACCACGAACATTTGTCAAAGGTCAAGCGGGACAACTAATTAAAAAGAATAAAATTAGGCCTAATAGAAAAATCGGTCGGAATTCCCGTTGACGCAGTTTATTGTAATCAAGCTGAAATGTGGACAACCGTTTCAGCAACGTGTTAAAAGTCAAAGTGTAAAGTTACAGAATAATCGTTATTTCTATTTTCTCTACGCTTATAGGACAGGGTTCAAACAAACCGGACATTGTATTGTCTCACTTGTCTTTAGATGATTGTTCCAAGGAGATCAATATTTCTCCCGTTACTTTCCCTACACCAATAATCCAGACGTGAAACTTACAAAAATAATGCCACTAAAGTAATACAATTTGGTGCAAATTCTTTTTATCATTTAATTAGCCCTATTAACATTTATAAAGCGTTATTTAACTACTAATTAATATATTATTCGTAATGTTTGCCTACATATTTAATTATCACTGCCTACATATTTTATTATTAACGGTACAAAATACTTTATCCCGAGGTTAACGGTATTTACGGTAAATCCGATGTAATAGCAATGAGTGAGTCACCAAACACCATAATAATAAGGGGGAAGTCTCTCTATGGAAACCGTTTTCCGCTCAACAGTTACTGTTACCTTTTTAAATTGTCACTCCGCGTGAATCTATTGTTGTAGTTTGTATTATCGTAGCATTATTATGTATCGGCTTAGTTTATTTTATTTCAAACGTTTCGAACGAAGCATATTTATAGTGTTTTATTAAATGGATCTTAATACGAAGGAAAATTACATTCAGTTTCATTCATTATATTCAAGTTCAGACTGCCACTGCAACCTGAATATAACTACTGTAGGTAACACTAACAGGTTACAGCCACTTAGCTGACGTGTTCTACAGGATTTACAATGATATGTGCTCCCAGAAACAAGGAGATATATATAATTGTCCATACCATACAAACTAGATTCGCGGTGCGGCGGTCCTTCACGAAACGGTTTGTGCAATAATTTTTGCCGCGCACGTTTAAACTGTAGAGTAAACTTCCTTCTGAGGTTTTCACAGTGGGCTATGACATTAACATGTAGACACGAGTATTTTTCAACATTTACCGTGTTTGATGTAAACCTAAAATTTACCGAGTGAATGCTAATAAAAGTCCGAAATTAACGATCATTGTAGAACAGTTTTAGGCTTTTACAGTTGCGACTACTGGTAAATCTTAGATATTACTGAAAATTGTTAGGATAGACCGTAGATCGAAGTTTTACAGTAACATTGGCGATAGAAATGCCTTTAATTTTTGTACTCTTCTATTTCACTGTGTTCTTTCACATTTTGTTTGTGTCTCTTACTTACCCATCAAATCTAAATTGTCATGCAATAGTTTAATTCGAGCTGGGCCAATATTTTTTGCGGTAATATATTTGAAATCTGTTTGGGTCTAATTATAGCTCTTGATTTTTAGTCACACATGAACGTGTTTTATTCCGTATTATTATTATTCCATATTATTTTGTCATTGTCAACATTACATGCTTTAAGTTTAAGGTAATTGAAATATATAGCAGTCAAGCTTGTCCTTTAAATACATATTACTAATTACTAGTATACAATTGGTCAGTTCTAATTGCTGTGACTCTAAAACTTTGATTTATTTTTATTTACATCACATCGTCTTCAACGGTAATCCCCCATTATACTAAATCGTTGTCACATAGTATTAATTCCGTAACAATTAATTATTTAAGTTCTGTTTATCAAATCACAAAGGAGCTTTTGTTACAAAAGCAAAGCGTGTAATTTTGGATTACATTTTGTTAAGAGTAGCTTAACGCAACACAATCAGAATCGAAATGTCCTGAAGATATTTATCGAATGTATCGACACGGCACGCGAGCCGAGTGTTTCTACTTCAGTAAACAGAGACGGCCTTGTATGCTGGTATCGTTTTATTCTTTGCCACAAATCTGCGGTTGGCATGTCTTGCAAATAAAATGTATTGGTGTTTTTTAAGTCTTTTTATAATCAAAATATATTATTTTTTTGCCATTACAAGTGTTTTTAACATTCACAATTGTTGAAACAACAGAATGTTAACATAATTATGATTTTGTCTATCTAGGCAGAAATATCAGAACATACTCATATATTGAACATTAGGATAGTCATCATATTTTTATTATCATTACTAGTTTATATGATTACATAATTGTGTACTAATTGCTAATGAGAAATAAAATATTAATATGTATGTATTTCCTGAAGTTCCATATAGCCACATATTACTGTCAGCCCTAACATAACTGCAATTTGATATAACATGAACATGAGCATTGAAGGGTAACTATTTATCTAAAAATGAGAGTCAATCTTCCGTTACAAAAGTCATACTATAAATTACAATGTACGAGCAGTTCTCCCTTCAGTCTTTGCTCTGAATTCTTAGAACATACATTAGTATTGCACATTTGCCACCATGGCCGATGACAAGGTACCTACCTGTGTTAGTGATTATGGAAGTGCTTCGGGTGTTAATATTAAAATCTAAACCTAAAGTTGTAAAATTGTTGCTAAACAGTGTGATTTAATGTAAATACATTTTACAGGTGCCTGAAACAACTCCTGAAATTGAAGTGAACGAAGTGGCTGAAGAAGCAAAACCCATCACAGAAGTTAAAGAGGAAAAAACTTCTGAAACTCCAGTAACAGAACCTATTATGAATGGTAGTAGCACTCCTGAAACTCCCAAAGTAGAGATCCCTGCTGCCAAAGAACCCTCTAAGGAAAGTCCAGAAAACGACAGACCCGAAGTCATAACTGAAATTGAGCCGGAACAGCTGCCCGTCAATGGACTCTCCTTAGATGAACCCAAAATTAAGATACCCGAAGTGGAACAAAACGAACCAAGCAAACATGAGGAACCCACTGTTGAATCGCCAGAAACCGTACCTGCAACTGAAATTCCTGTTAAAATAGAGGTTTGTGTTGATCAAATGCCTTTGATAGAACCCACGCCTCCACCCCTGCCCGCAAATCCCCCTCCCTCATCAGTGGCATCCTTTGCCGCTACCACTATGGCACCAGAACTGACAGATGCTTCACTTCCTAATACTACTGATATCACCACAAACACGGCACCCACAACCACTACAGATGTAATCACTAAAGCAGATGACACAATAGAAAATAATCGCATTGAAATTCAGAATACCCTTTCCGATGCCAAAATAGCTCCTTCCGAACTTTTTCATCCTGAAGAAACTGCTGTAGAGCAGTATCCAAAGGTGACTGTAACTGAACCGGAAGAGGAAAAAGAATTAGAAGCACCCGAAAATAAGATTAGCGATGTCCAGTGTACGGCAATCAACAATAGAGACATTCCAGATATCAAAGAAGAGGCGGAACCTGCACAGAATATTACAACTCCAGTTGAAATTCCTAACTCAACTTCAATTGAAATTCCTAACTCAACCTCAATTGAAATTCGTAATGAAACTCCAATTGAAACTCTTAAAGAAATTCCAGTTGAAATTACTAACGAAATTCCAGTTGAAATTACTACCGACTCTCCAGTTAAAATTACTAACGACTCGCCAGTTGAAATCCCTAACGAATCATTAGTTGAAATTGCTAACAAAATTCCGGTTGATACTACTAACGAAACACCGATTAAACATAATGAGCCTCCGGTTGGAATTCCTGAAGTTAAAATTTCCACGGAACATGATATTCAAGAAGATGTCCAACAGGATTTAAACACCGTAGAATCGGAGATGACCGCTAACATTACCGATGAAACCTTCGCTGCGCCGCCTGTATGCGATGCATCGGAACCGGACGGAGATAATACTCCGTCGCCAATGCCGTCTGCTGTCGATAAAGAAGTCGCTACTCAAAACGAGGCTGGGGACATAGTAACTGAAGTTATTGATTGCTCAGAAATAATTCTTGAATCGCCTACTATACTCGTTAGTTCTGACCACATAGATTCACGCAGCATCAAAAGCAACGACGACACTGAATTGGAAAATTTAAAAAACAAAACCAAAGACACGGTTGAAAGCGTCATAGAGAATACGGAATGTAACGGTGACGTGGAAGAACACAAATTGATTACGAACGGGGAAGCGACCCCCCCAGCGGTCGGTCCCGCGGACGAAGGCACCGAGGACTCCATGCCGCCGTCGCTGTCGGAAGCCACCGAGGCCATGCCGCAGGGCGACGGCTCCGAGTCATTCCCGCTGCCGCCTAGCGAGCTTTGCCGGTCGGAATCTGAAGTGTCGCCGCCCGCAACCCCCGAGCCACAGGTGATTACTGCCCGGACAGTCTTGCTCTTGTAGAAGATTAGTATCGTATTTTAAGGAGAGTTTTGAAACCCCGTTAACAATTTTCGTAATTAGTTTCATGTGTATTTCTGTACCAACCAGCATGTGTGAACCGTCAATAACTGGAAGTCGTGGAAGCGTGATCTATCCGATACTCATCCGACAGTCTTGATAACTGAGCGCGGCCTCGGCCGCGATCCTCTCCTTCACATCTCCTCTTCCTTTGACTTGCTTCCGATTTGATACGTAGATACATCAGCATGTGAAAACAATTTTTGCTTTAGTGCTAACACCTCTAAATAAAAATTAATTAATATGCACTATCATCATAAAACTTTTGTTTTTCAGGTTTGTATTTGTGTAAAACTAATTTACTTGTTAATTGTGCCAAAACCATTGCTATATTTTTTACATCGTCCATATAAAACATTGATGTGTTGGTGCTATTAACAAGATTGTAAAATGGCTAAACAAAATAGTGTAGATTTTATAATTTCTTAAATTGTGAACTCATCTAGTGAACATTTTATTGAATATAATATGTAACCATTGGTTAGTTCATCTGTTTTGTAATTTTCAGGAAATGCTCAAGACCGACATCATTGCGGATTTGATTCCCGAAGTCCCGGACGTACCGGAAGTGTATACTGGAATGGTAAACTAATTGCGTCATACATACACGAATAAATGTTTCTTCTGATGAACATATTGAGTACATTAGGTGTTGCGTACGTTCCAGGAGACATCGACCGTCGTCGCGGAGGGCTATTGAGCGCCGCAGCCCCACGTCAGCCGTCACACTGCAACATCCACACGACGCGTGTTTAAAAGTGAGCCTTTAATTTATTTCTAATTAGAACTGTGGTGTGATTATCGAACTTAGTTCGATCTTAATTTTATATTATCAAAGATGTGGATTTCAGTTTTAAATGTGACCTTTATATAGAATGATTTTATAGTTTAAGTTTAGCGTGCTTTGCTTCTGTAAAATTAAGATTTTATACATTTTAATTCGCTAGGGACGATTTCTTTTTTTATAATTATATATATATATAATAACAAAGTTATGTAGGCAGTATACGGTGCGATAAGTTGGTGCCATTATTACAGGGGTATTAGTTATGACTCACTCCTAAATAAATACATTGTTTGCGTTTTCGTCAGGTTGGACTCTTGTTTATCACTAAATTTCAAGTTGAGGATTTTGGATTAAAATACCATTTAAAAGATATTTATCTAAACGGTTGATTTTTACAACATACTTTATTATGTGTTAAGACTAAAGCATTTCCAACAGGAGTCTGGAGTCTCAGTATGAAATGGAAGCGAGGGATTGTGTTAAATGATATGTTTGTTGTATAGTATTATACATAATGCCAGGCACATGCATTCGGCTCAAGATTTATGTTATGGCTTTTTATAACAGAAAGCTCTTAACATTAAAAGACAATTTACAGTCTTGGTAATTTAAAATGTATACCACTCGAAATAAATATTGTAGTTTAAGAAGTTTGTGACACTATTATGTATATATGAATCATTGAGTTTTCATGAATCTTATTTCATAAATTCTGTTGCGTATCGAATTTTACCTTTATATAGTTATGTGAGGTAAATCAAAATGAATTTCCTTTATTCTTGAGTGTTTAATATTAGCGCACTTACGTTATTGTTCTGCGCCCAGAATATTATTGATAAGTTGTATAAATTTAGTTTGGTTTTCAGAGCTCTCTGGAATAATTAAGTATAATCTCTAAATTCATTTAAAATATAAATATCCTCCTATAACTTAGGTAGTGAGATATATTTAGGCTATGTGGGCGGGTAGTTGCGGTGGGCGCGCCCGCGGGGCGAGAGCGGTTGTAATAAAAATTGGACAAGTATTCAGTGGCCAAGTTTTTGATTACACTATACAATTTTACGCATATACAGACATACAATTACTTATATAATATTTAGCGTAGTAGTGACTTTATAACAAGTTAGTAATTGCAGTGCGCTGCTGCTCCTAGTATATTGGATCCACCTCATACATACAATTAGTTGATTAATACCTACATACATATATATATAAGGTTTGATATTATTATACAATTGTGTCATTTTTTCTATGATAATCTCGTCCAATGCTATGATTTTGTAACAATTTTTGTAATTTTATACATTTTTTAATGAAATTTGAAGTGACACATCTGCATGATTGGGGGATATCACTCCAGTATATTAGCAGTAAACCTAATGAGACATTCCATATCAAGTAGTACTGAAATGTATGGCTTGGTGTTCGCCTTTGTATTCAAAGCTTTAACAAACACTGTTGTTTCTAAATGAATTGAGAGAACTGATTATTATATGGCAGCTAAGTTTTCCATGGTATATTTACGTCACGATCAATCGTGATGTGACTTAAGCGTAACCATTATTTTCAGACATAGTAATATATAATTTAAAGATTAAGAATAAAATTTAAAGATAGGGTCTTGTTGCAATCACTCATATTATTGCCCTTTGATTTTCAATGAACTGATCATCTACGTTCCGACAAGTAACACTGAACTTTTGTTAATATCAATATATATATTATAATATATATATAATATAATATCAATATTATATATTGTTTGTAGTACTTTTTTAAACTGTCGAGAACCTAACTAGAAACTGTTGCAAGACTTCCTTAATCTTGAAGGTGGAAACGCAGCCTTAGTGGCGTATACTGTGTTATGCCTTTGCGTCTCTGAACATAGCACGAATGACGTAGACGTAAGCCGCAGTGCTCAGTTTTACGGATCACACATGCACCTTTATCACTCGGTTTCGTTCTGCGTCAGTCTACATCTCTCTACCAGCAAGCAGTTAGTTTCTGTTGTCGTACATATCGTATATAATATATTATGGAATGATCAAAGGCAAAAAGTTATTATATTTTCCAAGTAGGTGGGTAAATAAAGGAATTGAAATTAGAAGGAATTTGAATACGTTATAAAATCTGTTCTGTCAATTCAGTAAGTTGATTCACCAATCCATGTTTAAAATATTGCAGAAGTGCCAATTCGAAAAATGCTTTCTCATAAATAAGCTCATTATTTCTAAATTTGTTTTAAAATTATTATGTAAGAAATATTAAATATAATGGAATGAAGACTTTTCTTTAGTATATTTTTCTTACAATATTAATGTGGACGTTTATTTCTGTATATTTCTCTTTTTGAAATTCGAATGTTGATGTGTGAATGTCTCTAATCAATAAATTTTAAAACTACGAAATGTGTTTTAATGAAATCTATTTGTAAATTCCATGGTATGAAAACATTTTTAACCTTACTACAGTTAACATACAGCAAATATCTTGTGCCTCATTTGGAGTAAGTATAAACACCCTTAACACACTAAACTGAAGAAACATTTATAATTTGATATTTCTTAAATATTTTTTTATTAATCATAGATAAAGGTTAATTCATAATCGGGAAAGAAATGTCCTCTAATGGAGACTACGACACAGAAAAAGGAGTATGTCGCTTTCCGACCCACCTGGTCGGAAAGCGACTGATGACTTGAAGAAGACTGCGGGAAACCGCTGGATTCAGAGGGCATAGAACAGGGCGAAGTGGCGCCGATTAGAGAAGGCGTATGTCCAACAGCGGATTATTAAGATCGGTGAATGGACTTCCAATTTCTGAGTTAGTTAAATATAAAAACAGTGCGACAAAGTTGTATGACCCGGTGGCCGAAATTAAGTGTGATGCTTTTGTCAGCTAAAACAACTTCTCACTGAACTTTATAACCTTTGCATTCTACTTGCATTGACTGACTAAATTTGATTCGGGAACATCCAATCGATACTGACCCCGATTTTTTACACAATCATTTCGGTTACAGTAATTAATTAAAGTTATGTATGTACAGTATACAGTATTCTGAGGTAGTACAAAGATAAAACTAATAAAATAACATTTAAAAGCATGGAGGAATTCCTCCAAATCTATGAACGATGGTCGTCGAAAAGTTATAAATCGAAACTATATTTTGGAGAACGCGGCTTTTGAATGAAGATAGCGTATCTATGGTTTGGCTATATCGTTGTCTCCGCCTCACTAATTTCTGCTCTGAATCAATTTTATCAAGCAATTTGTGTAAGGTTAAAAGTGTTAAAACCAATGATTATAGAGAAAGAGGATAGGCCCTAATTTCATGGATGTATTATAGAGGATATGCCTAATTTGCATATGTTTTTTATTATACATGTCATATATCATGCCTTCATAATTATTTAAAACGGAAGTTTTTGAAGTGTCATTGTATAGACAATACTATGACGTGACAAGGGTCATAGAACGTATCCGCACTGGCACAGGCGAAAAACGAGGGGTCTATGGGTCTCTAGGTATTCTCATTACCCGGGTTGACTTGGTATTACTCGGGGAAATGTGTTCATATGTGTTTTCATCCAAAGTCCATCAAGTGCGACATTATGTCAAAAAGTTGTGAAAAATAGGGGCAACCATCGTACCAGAGGAAATAAGGGGCACTCGCTGGAATCCCGAATAAAATGGATTTTTCTGATTTCTCCCATACAATTTAATTTTTTTTTAAATGATTTCGTGTCAGATTCGCTCGAGCTGCATAAATATGACATTATGAGACTTCTAAATCTAAAACAGTTCTGCATTCGTTTCCAGTAAGAAAAGAACAACTTTTTTTAAAATAGTGCTAAGTCTATGAAACAGGCATTTTAGATCCACTGTGCGGTGCGGCGCAACCAATTATCCTCCAAGTGGTGACTCAATCGACTCTACGAGCTCCTGCGGGATCAGCCCGGCCTCCGGCGCCCCAGCGTGGAGAGGCGCGAAGCCCCTTAGAGGTGTGCGTGCGGGTCGTTGCCGGCGCAGTAGTGCATACCCCGCGCCAACTGGTCCAAAACTGGCTCTGCTGTGCCTGGATGCGTGTAAGCTGCAACTTAGCTACAAACGTGTACCATGACCGGACGACGGGATTACCCCTGTTTTGACCGTAGACTATACTTTTGTCTACGGTTTTGATTTTGTTGACATAACAAATTTTTAGTCTACGGTATTGACATTGACGATTGACAGTTTTTGACACTATAACCTATAACTGTTCTGTTTGTTGAATTTTATTTTATTTTGTAGTTTGATTAATTTGTACCTGTCTTATGTCTTTAGAATAAATAAATTCAATCATTATTGTTCAACTTGTAATTTCAAATATATAATAAAGCTTAGTTCATCTCAAAGTGGAAGGTTAATCGAAAACAGAATTTACAAAATAATGGAGGTTTTGTTTAAAATACAATCCATCGATTCATTTACACAGGTATGATTGATTTATTATCACATTAGATCCTTAAATATTGAATAACAGTTCACCAGCTTTACTATTATAACATAACGACCCCAATTATGCCGTTTAAAAAAATAAATATGTGCAACACTTCATTATTTATAATTATATACGATCGATTCTGATTCGATCTGAAAGGTGTAGTATTTCGTACTGTGCTATCTTTTCAATAAGAGTTTAATATCTATAGCCAGTCGAGGTTGGTTACAGGTGTCCCTGGACAACACACTGCCTACTTAACACCAAAATATCCATTTTCTACTTTATTCACATAACCAATAATTGCAGGTACTGGAAGATGTCTTAAATAATTTGTATGATTCAAATCCCATCTCTATGAATAATATCGTTGATATTTCATATAATTATATAAAGGCGGAAATAAAGAAAATAATCCTTGACACCAATTTAAACATGAATGAAGTAAGCGAATTGATATCTGCCAAGCATAATGATGGTGAAAAAGTAAGAATCTTTATAGCCCACTTAGAGAAAAGAAAAAGTGAACTGCTCAATTTAGCTCTTGTTCATTATAACTGTGGATTTGGTGAAACTTTGAATACTTTTGACTGGAAATTAAAACTGGTGTGTGGCACCAGTGAGCTGAAAACATTGTCATACCCCTTGTTGCAACTAGCTCTCTATACTGTATCTGTATATCACAAGCCAGTAGTAAGATTACATGATGTTAACAAAGACATGTTATTGAGGTTAATAGGAACTATAGAAGACCAAGTTGGAAATAAATCAAATGATTAATGATAAAGAGCAATAAGTGTGAATAGCTATGCCAGAATGGCTCACAAAGACGGATGTTAACATGTTGACATGCAGTATTCCAGACACAATAGAAGTTTTATTGTAATAACGTCTATAATCGTTTACTGGCCGTGAACATGTCGTCAATTTCAAAAGCAAAAAGTTACAGCAAGATGAGAAGGCTTAAATCAAAGCCATAATTAACTATTCTGGTCAAGTGTGGTCAGGTAGAATACACACATTCATCATCACTATTAGGAAGTTCAAATAGTGTGACAAAAAATATGTAAAAAAAAATAAAGCAAAGCTTAAGTAAACAAATGTATGCCTCTTTTATTAACCTATCATGTCTTACTTGAAATATACTGTAATCTGACTGTTCTGAATATATTTGCCATATTCAATGTTAATCACTTTAAATATAAGGATTTAAAAATAAAATTGATAAATCATTAAAGTTTTTTAATTCAGAATACACATCCAAAACAATGTTAAATTTAGAATGAAGTACAATTTTCTTCTGTAACTTAAATACAGAAACAAACTTAAACAACCATAGCATAAAACACATGTTTGTTCTAATGTAAAAAATCAATAACTACTTAGCATAAACTATAACAAAAATACATTCAAATTAACTAGTTTAAAAAGCTAGTTCGAACAATAAAATTCGTAAGCATAATTTCTCAACAAGAGATTGTTTTAGTATTGGCTTGTTATTAATTTAATATATTTCTATACTGGTGCTCTAGGATTCTATATTGAATGTGAAACAGATACCAAATTGTAGTAAAAATATGTTTCCAGAACCTGAATACCATTATAAAAGAATTCCTTTGTTGTTCAAGTAACATAGAACTATTTTATACATATTTTAATGGGGATGTACAAATTAAAGTTGGCAAGGATTAAGAGATATTTAATATATCAGTCTAAAATACAGGCAATAAGTTGTTATAATAATGTGCACATAACAACTATGTAGGATATCTGATTTTGTGGATTTAGTTATGGATGTTAACTTCTGTTTGGTCCTCTTTGATTATAAATTTGACAAAAGTAAAAAATAGTTGAATATACCCTGCTGCAAAACTGAGCATACAAAATGCGCTTAAATGAAAACTTATTCAATAACACAAAACATTTCAGTTGCGCAAATAATGAAATAGAATAAGTACAAATAATATTTTGTGTCATTATATCAAAATTAATGTTATAATTTAAAGTACCTCATAAATTATATGAACGAATATAATATTATAATATTAGATGAAAAATGTAATCATAAGTTACAATCAGATCTAAGCTGACATTGGTAAATTTTCTTAATCTCGAAACAAATACACTTAATGCCATCACACTAAACCATTGCACAAAATGCAATATTACACTATTTTCATACATTTTTTAAGTACACAGTGAGCAATCAACAGATTTGAAGATAAACAATGCTATGTGACATATTGTATACTATGGCAATTGATATACAATGACAATAAGGCAATTTTAAAGCTACTGCAGCAACCATTTAATATAAGTACATGAGTCTTTTAAGTAAATTAATAGAAGTATATTGCTTAGTCAATTTTTAGTATAAAATAATATTATTTTATAAAACTAGAACTAAAGACCTTAAAGCAAGTATTTTCTTTTTTAAAGTATCTTACATTACTTTAAATATTTTACTGATAATAAATCCGTTATCTTAAAATAACATGAATCTGATTGGTAACTGAGTCTAGTGTCTTTATATTTTGTTGTGATAAAAATAATATAAGTTAATAATATAAAATTGTAAATATGTATATATATACCAGGGTTAGGACTAGGTGATGTGAGTGCGTGATGATAATTTAAAATCTCAGTATAAAACATTTGAGTGAAGTAAAAATGCAATATAGCATTAACTAGTAATCCTAAACCACATTGTGAACACAATCGACTATAAATATTGCAGCGCTTTCCACTTTAAAATCCTTTATAATATAGTCCTACAATGAATGTGAGCTCTGACCGTAAATTATGTTAAAAATACAGTTACCGAAAATCATTGATTAATAAGGATTCAATTTGCAGTTTTAATTGCAAATTATGAGGCACGACTGATAGCGATATCGCTATTTCGATTTACTCTTAAACACACATTGTAATAATACAGAATAAAGAGTTAAAAAACTTCACAGGTTGTTCCACCACCATAAAAGGCCAGAGCTAAGATTAGTATCAGGTATAATAAATGCTGCGTATTGTATAGTAAGTAAGTCTCTTTCAAATCCCACAGTAACTGGATGTATAGCTCGTGCGACTTAATTAGATACCTCGCGCTGATGACATAAATTCATTGTAGTGTGCAAAAAAATTGTATTTTACAATTTTTTGTTTAAATAACGTATTTTCTCTACTTGTGATTATGAAATAGGATACATTTATAAGATTATATTCTAATAATAATACATAGTAATTCTTGGAAGTTTATGGACTTATAATTTTAAAAAAACAAATATTTCTAATATATTTTTATTCACAACTCTCAATTCAATACTCACGGCACTTAAAAGTCCAAACGATACAAAAAACAGTAAAACGTCCAAGCTTAAGAACAAACTGTAACAGATTTACAAGTGTACTATCGGTACAGCCCCTCTAGACAAAACATTTTTTCTCTAACGCTAACGCTAACGACATCTTCAAAATGTATGGGTGATGACATTAGCTGCGGAAAAGTGACGTGCGGTCACGCTATGTGTCAATGTCATTACCATACATTTTGAAGATGTCGT
>DWMR01000059.1:0-18037 GCA_018245355.1 Dalla costala
ACTTAATGCTAAAAGCATTCTCTGCCAGTCAACCTTCGGATAGTGAGAGATTACGCAATTATCTCGGTAAATATACTGTAAAAAGGTTTGAGGCGTTCGTTTATCGCATGCTGGTTCTATGTACCTGCATGAAAATTAATTCGCCTTTAGACAGAAGTGTAGTTCAATGAGTTTATTGAGGGCAAAGTGGCGAAGAGATTTCCAAACAGCAGTCGAGTGGAAGTGAATGGCGCTGGAACACGACGTTCCTATTTATCTCCACTTAGATAATTCCACCGAATTGACGTGGGATGAGGGTAAACAAACATCTTGGCGTGATTAATAGTAATCCTTAGTAGTTTAATAGTTCAGATTAAGCTGTTTGAATAATATCACCCGAAACAACGGTGGCGGCAACTTACAGTCTTACGGGACATCCGTCATTCAACTGCAAATACAAATCAACAATCAACATTTAAGTAGTGCATTTGATCGGACCCCAATTATTAATAACCCCAAGTACCTATTTATTAATGTCAATATTATGCCATAGATCGTATTTTCGTATTTCTTTATTCGTTTCTCGTATTTTCGTAGTTATATCTCTATTAATTTAACCTTAATAACTTTGTTTTCATAACAAGGGATAGAAAAAGTAAACATCTTGGTAATTCCATATTCCACTTACTCTGGAAAACGGGATCTACAAACTATTCTTTACATTTTCTTTGTTTATTTAACCCTTAGATATAATGGTATTTATAAACGAAAAATGATTTATAAAATGTAAAAGTCATAAGTAAAATGATAAGTATTAATAAAACTGTATTTTATGTTACAAAAGAGAAACGAGCACACACTTCAGTGGTCACAACAGCTTATGACTCTGAACCAACCTCGATCAAAAAGGTTGTTACGGTGTCTAAAGTTGCCGTAGATAGCCGCCCGGGCTACGTTATCTATTGTAACTTTAGAACCCTTTGAGATAGTAAGATAAAACAATATACGGTGCCTACTCGGTAATTTAATATAAGTACTTATAGGTACATACAATATTTCTATAAGTAGTAACAACCTCCAAATAATATAGACATAATTGAAATTACAAAAAGCACTGTTAAATGTTAATCATATTAATTACGCAGCACGTGACATGCAAATCTATTTGATAATCATACAAAATATTATAATAGCGAAAGTGTCAACATGGTTCAGCTGTGTGGTAAAGTTCTGGTATCGAGCTATTGCTTAACCGATGTCTATAGCTAAAATCTACGCAAAAACTAAATATTATGGCGACGAAGACAAATATTGAGATAAAGACAAGTTAGCAACTAGGAACAGTACGCCTTCAACTCCGTAACTAAATATAACTCCGTTCTTCCCTCGTGCTCCGAATCATCATAAATATTACCATGCGATTATACAGAACCAAACTAGGCCAGCGGCTCGACATCATTATTTGACATAGCACCAACGACACATAATTTCCCGCCGCAGAAGTAAAATAGACCTACGATGGATTTATTTCCGCTCGTTCCGAGGCTTTGTTGAAACACAAAAGCTGTCACAACTATATTCTTGCATTTTATTTAGACCTACATTCTCAAATCTCACAAAATTTTAATTGGTTATTAAAGCTTTTTAATAAGTGTGGAACGCTCACGCTTGACCAAAAATTTTAATATGCCAAAATTGTTTTCATAAAAATAAATGAAGAACCTAACATAGTTTTCTGTTTCTATTATGGTTTCGGATTTCCTGTAACTGTCCCTGTTAAAAGAAACACTGTACATACAAAACAAGTAGGTACAAAGAAAAAATGTGCATTCCGTGGGAATGTGTGCCACGCTAAATGTACATTAGAAATCATTTAGATAGGCGTTGTCAGTCTGTCAACATCATTTGCAGCAATCCATCATCACCAACCACGCCGGAGGAGTTTAATCAGACATGGAAAAGGAGCACAAAGGCTTGATCACCCACTTGCGTGACTGCTAAATAGATAAACGTATTGTTGTCTGCTCCGAAATCGCTCGGAAACTTTTCGTTTTTAGTGTTCAGTGTCACAATTAACAAAACGAAATACCTTTATAAGAATCTTACTACTAAAACGGTAAAAACTTCTGACACTCGGTTAGCCCACCCCCTCCCCAATCCCTCCACCAATCCGCATTGGAGCAGCGTGGTGGAGTACGCTCCAGCCCTCGTCAGTTGCGAGGAGAGACCCGTACTCTGCAGTAGGCCACTATGGGTTGCAGCCGAGTCTCCTAACAAGGGTTCCGTTTTTTGTCTCTAAAAAAGTTCTCGTTCGGTTCGTTTCCTGAAAAAAAAGGTTATCACTTTGGTCAGTACATTAAAACCCCTTTTATCAGAAATAACAAGATTTAGAGGTTTATAGGATTCAACTTTAAATTAAGTATTCCCCATTAAATACGTATAACCTCGAAATCTTTGTAAAACATTACAGGTTTTTCAAATTGAGCTTTTCAAGGCAAGGGTGAATAAGATTACCTTTGGCTTACAACCACGCTAACCTTATCTTAGAGCTAAGACTGTATTGTACCTGGCTACAGTCTACATAAAAACACTAGGTGCTCTTAAGGTTAAAAGGCACATTTCTGAAAATGAAAATGTTAGTTGCCCTCGTTGAATCGAGCGGCTTATGAGATTAAAGGCCTTTATGTTAATCCGTTGGTTAACTAAGTGCTCGCATTGATAGTACAAGCTTGTTGGAGAAATACAAATCAAAAGGGTATCTTAAGAGGCAGCAGAGATATTTCAACAGAGCGGTTTCCCGTTGTCTTCTTCAGGTCATCAGTCCAGCTAGTCGGAGAGCGACCTGTACTCCTTTTCCTAAATGTAGCCTGCCTATTGCATCTTCAGCTTACTAAGTCTGCGAGCCAGGACCTGGCCGATGTCTGTCCAACAGTAATAATAATAATAAATAACTTTACTTTGCAACACTTTACATTTTACAATTTCCTTATTAGAATAAATATGAGTAACTAACTTAACTTCAACCAAAATACAAAAACTTAGGCGGGATACTCTGTCTCCTGAACTAAGTCAAATGACTTGTGTAGTTACAACAAATGAACCTTACAGCAAAAGAAAAAAATATGAAATTTAACATTTATATCTCTGGTATAATAGATTATATCATAAACAAAAACCAATATTTTATTTAAAGGCTGTACGTTAAAAAACGATTGGAATAAATATATTATTAGGTGTCCGGTTTTTACCGCGTATGTATAATTCGGCTATTCCACTTTTACCACCTTAGAGGAAAAAGTGAGTTTACGTTTAATAAAAATAATGAAAAACAACAACGCATACAAACTTCCATCAGTTTGTGCATAGCGTCTTGCCTTGCATAAATTACTTACTTAGCTTACTTAAATTTCCAAGACTTGTTCAGCTTCTGGTATTTTTTTGATAATTGGTTAGGATATCTACCATAGTGACACGTACTCGTATTCTATGAAGATTTCATCCGTTTATCTATTACGCGTCAAAAGATACAGCCCTTTAAAGGTAGGATGGACAAGTAGGGTACGGAACCCTAAAAGCGTAGGAAGATTATAATACACATTCAGATATAAAAACAATAAAGCTATTTTAATTTTCCGTTAAATTCTCTATCCAAACGTAGCAGTAACTGCGCAACTATGAAATTTGTATGACATTTTCATTCAATTCAGGTAGGCAGGTACACGGACACATATTTCAAAATTATGCAAACGTGTAAAATCGTGCCTTCCAGTTATAAAAGTCGTAAAAGCCTTTTTGTCAAATCGACTTTTGATGCTACCATTTTTATATCATACTAGCTGTTGTGCTCGCAACTTCGTCTGCGTTAAATTATGATGTTTCTTTCCCCTGGATCTGTATATTTATTCGGAATCAAAACTATCCTATGACCACCCCCGTGACTCACACTGTATCTCTACCAAATTTTATAAAAACCTGTATAAATTATTTTGTAAAATGTATGAGACTTTTATTAAATTTAGATTTATGGTATGTTTTTGTTCGTGTGATCATTATCTTTATTAACAAAATAAATATGAAGTTCTTCGATGGGGCAAAGTTACTTACCGTTTCTTAAGATTTTTCAAAGCATTTTCTTTTTTCTGTCTTCTATAAACGTGTGTTTTGGATTTTACATTTGTTATTCAAGTGGTCAAAATTCAGGGCAAAAGTTCGTTGATATTGTTTTTGAGGCGAAATGTGCAGTGTTTCCCACCGGAGCCGGTATTGCACGCAGCGCTGTTCCTGACGGGTGCTGTGGCTGCTCTGCAAATTGCTTTTCGTGACGATAAATATTTTAATCCAATTGGAGGCCGGTTACCAATTAATTGTGGCTTAAATTTTGCTCCAATGACTTGCTTGTTGTTTTATTTAACCGGTCATTCCAAGCGTATAGTGATGTCTATGTTCATTTAACACTATCGACTGATGTAGGAAAATGTTAAAGGATTCCAAACAAGATCTGTGTAATTCTTTATTCAAAGTCTTAAAAAGTTTAAGAAAGTACACTAGGGGATATTTGTTCTGCGACCTTGTCGCCCGACACGAAATATAGGTACGTGTCTCGCGATATGTCGCTAGTCGACGCTCTGCGAGTGTCGACACGCGCGACCTTCAGGTCCCTCGACAGTCGCCCGAATAGTGAGGACGTGTGTTGCTGTATTCCGCAAATTATATTATATTTTATTATTATTATTCATCGATACTTTTACTAAATAATTGGCTTTTATCAATTCTTTGCAAAATGTTGGTATAGCTGACATATTACTTATTTTGGCACTTCAAATTTATAGATAGGACAATGAACCATAACTATCTCCAGTAGCCAAGTATCTGATTGTTATAGCGAGTCTTATGTGAAGGTCGATAGCTTTCCGAAATTTTGTATCTTGCTTGGCTATGGATGGACGGACCAACCCTATTTAAAAGTATTTCGAAATCAGTTGTAGCCATTCTAGTAACATTTTCGAAAGATCCGTCGCACATTCGAAGACTGCTTACTAAACTTAGGTAATGAATTTTCCCTTTCTAGCAACCACCATCTTCTTTTTTACGTTTTGTTATGGTCTTCCGAATAATTACGTAAGCCGCACTGAACAACACTAACTCTTCGGGCGACATCTCAATCACAACTGCGTAGTATGGACAAGACAAATGTCGAGCGACATTGTCGCACATGGTCGCAGAGACATACCACGTGAATGTCAGGCAACATGTCTCCGCGAATGTCACCTAGTGAAAATGCGGCTTGAGTGACTTGGTCAATTTAAGGTTTATTCTAGTTCTTAGTATACAAATATTACTTCCCAATCAAACTTGCCTTTCTTGGCTTCCATAGCTTTATAAATCATTTATTCGCGCTAAGTATCCGTCACATTGATTTATGATTTTTCATACCTAACGGTTATTAATTGGATTCTGCTCAACGTATTTATTAATCAAATTATATGAACATGTGAATCATCCTCACCCAATCAATCATTATCGATATAAAATTGCGATTTTTTTAAAGGTTAAAGTCGTTATTAGGATGGTTTTATCTAAAGGAGATTAATTTTACTTATTATTTCCAGTCATTAAGCTGTTGTTAAGTAGAGATTACAGAACACAACTTAAAATAAGTCTGGTATAGGTGCCTACTTACATACTATTTTCACGAAGAAGATGAAAAAACAAGGTACAAATAAGTTCTGTTATCATAAGTGCCGGGTATAACCCCCTTTCATTTTGTTCAAACGCCCAAGACTATAGAGAAAGGAGTTTAAATATTTAAATCCGTTGCGGCGGGCTCTCTGGCCGGTTTTGGCTACGATAAGGCACAGAATGTTATTTTTGTGAGTTAATTCATGCTTAGCAGCTGAAGTTCTGGCGGAAAAGATAACTTAAATAAACAATCAATTCATCTATTCATTAATTTTATGAAAATATGAAAATCAGGTAACTAATAGCGTTAATCTGTTTAAATTCTTTTATTATAACATCGAATCTGTATTGAATCCAGGAAAAGGGAGCATCGGTCGCCTCCTGACTAAGTGGAATTACGACCTGAAGAAGACAGTGGGTAACCGCTGCATTAAGAGGGCCAAGGACCTATCGAAATGGCGCCAATTAGGAGAGATCTATGGTCCAGCAGTGGACCTCTAAAGGTGATGGATGTATAGATGGATGAGAGCTTTGCATGCCACAGTCGCATTTGGTCTAGTCATACACTCCTATTTGTATATAATAATGAATATTAAAATTGTACTAAGTAGGTACTCTGATTATCTTCGTGTTTGCCTTCATCTTTTACTGACAAAACCCGGCACGGGGTACCAGTCAAAGTTAACAACAACTTCTTTCTACTAGAAGTCCAATCTAATCTAGTCTGATTAGTATTTTTACAACTACAATATGGAACGATTGCTTTACATCTGATTTAAAAAAATAAACTTAACAGATAACTGACCAGAAAATACGGATAAACTTTAATCCGCAGCGAGAAGGAGCTTTGCTGTTTATTGCGTCGTTAGGATATAATTTCATCTCGTGTTTATGACACAATAAAAACTGTGCGGATACGACTACTGGCAATTACGGAATCAAACTTTGGCGACTTCGATACTGAAATTCTTTCCACCTTTATTATTTATTGGCCCTTCAAAAATAAAATCTCCAGTTAATATTGAATGAAATATTACCCTTTGGCAATAAAATGCTTAATCATAAAGCAATTAATTACGAGAGTTATCTCCGTAATGAATCACGGAAAGGCTGTTATATGACTTTCTCTCTTTGTTACTCGACAGCTCTTCAGTTCGAGGACTCTTCTACATTGAGCTCTTATCATTATCACACAATTTATTCAACCGGCAATAAAACGAACTTACATTGCTTGCTGTATTTAATTAAATGTATTTATTATGCTATTGAAGCGCTAACAGCAATTCAGCTTGTGTCAATCGTAATTTATCGACGAAAGGGAGCAACTTCTGATGCTGTGATGTGAGCAAATAAAGTTAATAAAGTTATTCTAAAACCTACTACGGTGTAATATTACTACGGATGAACCAAAGCTACTTTGAGCTCCCCTTGTGGTGCCGGAATACTGTAGTAGAATAGCACCACCCCTGCTCTTCCTGGGAGTGCGTAATGAGTGACAAACATACATTCATCCTCACAAATTTTCGCATCTATAATATTAGTAGGAGTGTTGTGCACCTAACTACATTTCCATATCTGCAAACGAGGGAATTTCTGCTTGTAAATAAACTTCCGTTCTCAAGCTCACACCTCACGCGAGTGAAGTTTCCAAAACGAAACCACGTCATTAATTTAAATTAAGGAATCGTAAACGTACGCGGCCGCCGTAAAGCTTGCTATGTTGTCTTTTATCACTGGGCTGTGCAAAAAGTGGAGGGAGCTGAGAGTTAGTATTAGAAATACTTATAAAATGTCCGTCGTTTAGAACTGAGCGTGAAAGGAATTTGAAATAGAAAATCCTGTAAAAGTGATGTTGGGTCTGTATAAATTAATTTCGCTCTGACCCGTGTATTAATATTCAGAACACTCTGAAAGTTCGCTTTAACTGCCAGCGGTAATACTCGAATTTATTTATCCCAGCGTTAGCTCTTATGATAGTATGGCGTTTACTCGGACTTCAAATTATTACTAACTATATCAATAAATACATAATTTCCGTACGTAGTTATTATTATACAGTAGTCGTATTCCAATAGAATATGTGACTTACAAGAAAATCTACACCGTAATACGCAATTTCCTACATAATCTCAGGTCAAAACATGTAAGTAATATACATATGTAGGTATACATTTATTTTAGCGGCATGTGTTTCAATCTCATAGCGACCGCCTTAGTCAAATGTCTGGATCTAAATCTGCTATGAACGGATTAAGGACATTTCGTTATTTTATGAAACGTGACCAAATCTCATAGTTTCAGCTTGAGATCGTGGCGCCATACCTCATAACGTATTGAACATTTTTACATTAACTTACTGAGATGTGTTTTATAATAAATTTATTTGAGTAGTAATAGTAGTTTTTTTTATTGGTAGACACGCTAAGTGATGACATTTTCTAGTTCTAGGAGTAGTACACTTATACAAGAGGCGACCACCTTAGTGCTCAGGGGTAGCAACGCCTCTGTGACCAGATTCTAATAGGACCAATACTAACTCTTACTAACTGGGTTTACTAAAATGTACTAACAGGATCATCTTACACTTACATACCTAACTCCCACAGTGCCACAGTCCTATTACTAACGAACACTAAACAAATAATATTCCTATTAACACCCGATATGGAACTTTTTAATGTGATATGAATAGCACACGAGCATGCAGTCCCACCAACCACTGCCGTACATAGACAAATACATCTATGACAAAGTTGACACCTGGCTGGAAAGGCTGGTTGTAAAGAGTGGAATAGTCGGTTTTAGACGCAAAGTGACGAGATTAAATAACATTGAGTATGCAAAAGGTGGTCTTATCGCTGATAGGGATCTCTTTGGTTAAGAGAAGACTTTAAAGAATTATGAAAAATGATATACTCGTAGGTATAATTAAATTCTACACTCTCATTTCATTTTTATTATTAGCATTCGAAATGTTATTGATAAATGCAATGCAAGATCTTAATTATAATTGTACAATTGTGTAAGGACCCTGAATTTCATATCAGGGGGTTTTTTTTTGAATATAAATAATAAAAATATAAATTTTAAAAAATAGCCGGTTTTAACGAAGACATCATAATCATGACTAATTTAAAACAGTTTTACTTTACTTTAACTTTATGTTTACTTTTAAGTGAACCAAAACTAATTGGACTGAAATCTACTATCCTTAAAACAAAATCTAAAATCTTCTAAATCTTGCAATACCAGCAAATACTATTTTCCTTTTAATGCAAAATTATAACTACGAGTACTTAGCAAGTGTGTGATGTAAATTCGCTAGCTTCACTCCTGTGTAATTTTGCTTTGATAAAAATTAAATTACTGCAAGTACTCGTAAATGGGTTCCATGCTTCTGCGCCCCAGTTCTTTTGCTCACTAATTGGTAATTATAAAACTAGACGCTTCTCGGTAGCACGTTATTACACACAAATAATAAAGAACAGATGCGGTAAAACGCTACGCCAGAGTGTAGGTTTATAAGATAATAAGAATCTCCATTCGTTGACTGCTACTGGTGTGGTAATCTACTGATCTGACCTCGACATGGTAAGTATATAGCCGATTTACGAGTGGATGGATGAAGCTCAGAAATGAATATAGTCGCTAATGATGAATATAGCTAATAACGTCGAGTCTATTCCGGCAGGTTTAATACAAAATTTCAGTATAATACAATCGGTGCGTATAGTCATGATGAGTCCTTTCAATTCTTCCGTCTTAACTTTTTCCGATTTATTTATTAACTATAATATACTTATTAACTAGCTTTTTCCGTTCAGCTCCTCTGGACGATTTTCCAGTTCCATTTGGTCCCATTTGCCAAGTCTCAGGTATATGAAATATTGACCATGCATCATTATAATGGCTTTGGGTGAGTTCATTGTAAAAACGAAATGAAGAAGGACGTGAATAAATATGTACCTAATAGAAATAATTTCACCTTAATCATAAGCTAAATTACATGTTTTAGAGAGACTGTTCCATAATGACCTTAATTTCGAACTGGTCTAATATATTATTTACTAGATTCGTCGTAGCTTTGACCGCGTAAAATTATTGGCCTTGATTGGTTTTCGTAAATTTCTTTGTTAGCTGCCTGGGAGTTATCACCCATTGGCGGAAAACTGCAGAGCACGCAGTCCCGGCCTCCTCACAACTTAGGAGGCATGGAGCGAAATCCACCACGATACTCCATTGTGGCTAACCCGTCTTGGAAGATTTATGGCCGACATACCTACATCTCCGACAAGGCTTAATTATCTTAAAGTACTGACTGGTATCTACTCGGGTAAGTATAAGCTGATGTGTAAAGTCCGCCAACCAGTGTGATGGACTATGGCCTACACCCTCCTCATTCCGAGAGGAGACCCGTGCGGCTTGGTGGGTCAGACAGTAGTGGGCCGGTGATGGGTTGTTCATGATGACGATGATAATTTATTATCAGGGAGTCATAAACAAATACCGCTTTATCACGTGGCAACCCACGTAAATTAATGCGCGCCTAATGAATCAGCTCCGGTGACAAATCAGAGCGCGATAATGGATAAGGCTTTGTCCATTTTCCAACAATATAATTCTGATGCCTGAAACCGACCCAAATTATTCAGTATTCAAATTGTTGACAATGGTGTTTTTACGGAGTATAAAAGGTATGTAGTATTCCCATACCATTATGGTCATAGAAATTAGAGCAGTGACTTACTGCGGAAAAAGGAAAATAAATGAGCTATTAGAGAGCATGTTTAAAGTTCAAATATATTACAACTACACTACTTATGTATAATCATGAAAGCGGAACACCGGTTAGTGCTTTTGTTAAAACCACACATTTCTGAACCGTCCGGTTTTAAAATAACGACCTTATTGAGTGAGTGAGCATTTTTTACAAAGTTAGTGGTAAAAAATTGCAACGTTTATTTTCCACCTTTCCTCTCCACTTTGACATACTTTGTCCGTAAAAAAGCAAAACAGTCGTCACATCACGCTTCTTTACACTGTGAAGTGAATGTTACGAAATTTATCTGTTGATATTCTGACGGTCCTAAAATAGCTTGTCAAAAGCAGAGCTTCCGCAATCTGTCGAATCTGTCGCTATTGGTATAGTCAAAGGCAAAATACACTAGAAAATCTCATAGAATGTCACCCGCAATACATTTGAATATGATCGTATATAAAGAATCACCTTACAGTCATAATAAATATGTTCGCATATTGTATTCTGTGTTGATAATTATGAATAATACATAATGTAGGCTTCCTATTCGAGTTAGTTCAAT
This sequence comes from Dalla costala, assembly GCA_018245355.1. NCBI lineage: Eukaryota > Metazoa > Arthropoda > Insecta > Lepidoptera > Hesperiidae > Dalla > Dalla costala. The sequence goes on from DWMR01000059.1 coordinate 10,980, forward strand.
AAGGTAGTTAGACTACGTTTGACTACGTCAAAGAAGGAAATCGTATTTTGTGAGTTTAAGTGTTTTAATTCAAGCAAAATTATCAGCAAATACTTGAGGTCGACGGACTAAAGAAAAGTTCGACTAATCTTTAGGCACTATATTACACTACACTACATTGGAGAACCATTGGATTCGTGGCGGTCCTCCACGATTCAGATCGCTTGTTCCACTTTGCCGCGCAACTGTTGAATGAGCTTGTTGAGTTCTTCTTAATCTCAGACTCCTCATGGGGTTCTAGGTTCAAACATAACACTTTTAAAGGGCTGGCGAGACATTGGCGTTGTTTTTGTAAAGGCGACGGCTGCCATTAGTTAGGTGGTCTAGCTGTCTGTTGGTTAGCCATTCAAGTAATAAAAGAAAATAAATCATATACTTCAGTTATGTAAGTAACATATTTATAAGTATTTTACATGTAATATTTATATACTTTTTGGCCTTGACTGTACAATGCAGGTAATTACAAGTGTCTTTACAAGTTTGACAGGCTTTGATCCTCGAAGCGGCCCACGACAGGAAATTAATTTTAATACAAACTTTACCGAAATTTGATATGCCTTAATACTGTTTACCAATACCTACTAATGTTTGTAGTCAAATTCGCAAGTACCTAACTTAAATAATAAATAAATAAACGCTCACAAATTCATACCCCCAAGCATGGACGTAATAAAAAAAAGTGGACGCCGCTTCATAAAGTTATAACTGACTGAAGCACCGATAGGGGTCCAGCTCGCTAATACAAACAAGCCCGGCACGCACACATTCACACTATAGTGGTCGAGCCGCCCGCCATTACGCATAGAAGCGCGCCCGCACACAGAATTACGCCGCCGCCAATGCGGTGCTTCAATAATTTCTTAGCGAGACCCCATCCGCTCATTTTATTACGTCATTGCCCTCAAGTTCACAGTGTCGCGAGTAGCATGGACAATGGACATACACACGCCTCCGCATTACGAATAACAAGACATAAAAACAAACACTTATCTGTCGGCGAGGGGTCCTTGGTTCGATATAATTAGCCGTGGACATTTATACATCTTTGTGACTATGTAGTAACGCTTTAACATAAAAAGATCTACAATAATCAATAAATCAATTGCAACTTCAGTTTATTAAAATCTGCTTCACGACTTCTTTCATTTCAGCACCAGCATTTTTTGCTATTTCTAGCAGTTTCGTAACGTTCACTTAAAATATTCATCCCACATAATATGACTCTAAGTAAGCATAGTAGGTATCATATTCGTACATACATTCTAGCTTGTAATATAAATATAGCGTTGTAAATATAGGTATATGCCAATATGTTGCAATTAAGGTGTGGGCATAATTGTTTCCTCGCGAGCTCGCGACACAATATCGAGGACTGGCCACGGGGGACCGGTGGATTCAATCAATAATCTCGTTACGGTATTGTGACATGCTCTGGCCCTATAGGGAATATACTTGCGAGGGCTGTACCATCAAAAACGTTGGCCAATCAATTATTTATCAAGTTAATCAATTTGAACGCAATTAGGGTGTAATTTGATCAAATTCGGACAACTTCTACAAGCTCGTTATTAGTTTTGGGTTCGTTTTTGCGAATTTTATAATATTAAGTATATTGGTTTTTAATTCTTGTTGTGACCTTTGACTTTAAAATCGATTACTAATTATATGTTACCTACTAGTTTATTGACACACATAAAGTGTAAGTACTTACTTTAACGATGCTAAACATGGTGAAGAAACCAGGATAATTATTATTCATTATGGATATTATTATATCCTGACCCAGCAGCAATACCAGTGACTAGGATTGGGAATAATTATAGTGATACGGCCAAATTCTTACTCCCATACTTTTGGATTTACTTATTTGCATAATTTATTTATCATAACTTATTTGCATAATTCGTGCACAACCACGTGATGTCGGAATTCCGAAATAAAATAAGGAGTTTCGACGGGTAATTTAAAACAACTTTTCCATCGTATTACATTTTCCTACTCTCAAGTTGCAGCAAAAATCTTTTCGAGCAAAAAGCTGTATCGAAGCTCGCACATCTGGGCCCGTCCGTAACGGCCAGTGTTTGGTTATACCTACTCGTAGTTACAAAGTATATCATACCCTATCAAGTATAATAAAAAGAGAAAGTTTGTGCATAATATGCTTGTCTCATTCTGAGGAGACCCGTGCTCAGTTGTTAGCTAATGATGGGTTGTGATGGTAATAATGATGATGCTTGTCAAAACTAGTGTGCATTATGTTAATTTGAGGAAAGAGGCACAATAGCTAGTGGCTACTTGATTCAAGTGAATTATTTCATTTAAAAGTAGTTTGGAACTTTGGACGTCTGAAACAGACCAACCTACCTACTTAAATCAACACTTGCAATAAAAAAAGATTGGTTTGGTCACTGGCAATCTTTAACGAATCTAACATAACCAGCTACTATAAAACCAAACATGAGTGTCAATCATCGTAACTGATTGACTAATCAAGCCGCGACGACGCGCCGATCTACTTAGGTCGAAAGATGGATGGGTGACCGCTAGTAGGTAAACTTGATAGGCGCTTCCGAGCTTCGGAGGGCACGTGAAGCCTTCGATATCGGTTGTTACCAGTAGGCACAGGTCACCCTCTAATAGTTACCGCATCCAAGGCAACCGATGGTCACAACGCATACTTCCTTTAGCTAGCATATAAAATGGCATGTCCCTTTCACTCATTACCCATAATTATGTTGTCTCTATCTAAAGACAGCACTAGAGAAGTTTGATCTTGAAATAGCTAATCTCAGCGGATCTGTTTCGTTTTGACCTTGAAACAGCCAATCATAGGGCATCTGTTTCGTACCCCGCAAGCCGCGCCTGCCACCAAATTTTGTGAGTTTAAATTCTTACAAATATTAGGTAATGCGCTATCTATTAGGGGGTGATCAGCGGTTGCGACGCACCTGTGACCAGCTACAAATAGGACACTTACCTAACCGATTACTAACTGGACTACTAATACTTACTTACTACACTACTTCTGTTACTTACTAACTACACTACTACTAATACTTACTGACAACACTCTGCTCTCGGACGGCTTGTCACAATGTCACAAGGCAAGTAACCGCACAGTGCATACGCGCCCTAAGGCACCTAGATTAAATAGAGGATACTCGGCACTTAAGTCTATTTGTTGGGCTTTACGAATTAAATTCCGAAACGTCCACCGTTACCTTTAGTCCCGTCCAAATTGTACTAAGCGTGGGATTCATGAAAGACCACTGTAATGGTGATTGCCGTTGTATTCAAAAATAGATTTTCACGTCGCACCCTTTCATCCGCGAAAACTGGCGTAAATAATAATCATAGATAGATAGAATACTCTTTATTGTACACATGAAGTAATTACAGCAACATTTTTTTTTATTTTTTTTATTGACGATTTCCCAACTATCATTACAGGTCTAACCTAGCGATAGGGTGAACTAACTAACTAACACTCACATGCCTTCGAGAACTTTATGGAGAACTCTTAGGCATGCAGGTTTCCTCACGATGTTTTCCTTCACCTTTTAAAACCCCTACTAGCCATCCGACACTGCCACTGAGAAAGGAATGTAAGAAATGTATGAATGTAAGAAGTGTGTTAGGCAAATGATATCAAATTTGTTTTAACGTCCCAGATAATGTATACTTAAACACAATTACATTATACATTACGACTAAACATAAGTAAACAATTAAAACCAAACAAAATAATGCGACGAATTTATCTTTATTTTACTTACTTTTCTCATCTACCTCACGGTATAGTGAATCATTATTCAAATCCTAAACATTAGCTAATGGTCTCAAATGCGGAACCATTTTCACTCGCCATGCAAATGATGGCGGAACGGAAATCACATAGCAGTAGTAATAAGTCCAACACGCCACTACCCTCGCGAATTAACATACAACTGGGTTCCTTTTGGTCTTATTTTGCTGTGTTCTTGCTAATGGTAGCAATTAGCAGGTTTTCGTTAGTATTGCACAAGCGATCCCATGGCGTCTCAATATGACGTTGATGGTGCCGCTGGGTTGTAGTGGGTATTCCGGCTTGCCGGCAAGTCCCACATACCCACCCGACTTCTTCCAGGTCCCGGCGGGATGCGTAAATGCATTTCCCAGCGATAAAAAAAAAGGGTTTTCGTTAATGTGAAGGGACTTTCAGGGGGCTTTAAGAGGGCTAAATCATACAACCGATTTTCACAGAATTTGGTATAGAGATAGTTTAAGTTACGGAGAAGGGCATAGGATACTTTTAAACTCGAAGGAAAACATCATAAAAACTCAGTGATAGTCGGAGGCAACAGCTAGTTTTTCATAAATATCGAATTAAGGCATACAATCCGTTTTGGTTCGAGTAGGTATATTGTTTGTGAATATAAATACGAGCTGCTGATTATCGTAAATCATATTTTATTGCGAAGCGCTTTTCAGTTGATGCACTTCGATATCCGATATTTACTCTACATGCACATGATTTCAAAAACATTACCAGACGTGTTCTACTTTGAATGGGTAAGCGATAGGCGATGAAAGACTCTCAAGGTGATAAAAGGCTCATAACTTATTTAGTAGTATTAATTTATTTTTTATATATTTGGGATAATAACAGCCAGTACATAACACGAATACTTACATGAAATACTTATGTATAGCGTGTGTTTAAATAATACCTAAATATGATGTGAAAAACAATTTGAAGTTATATAAAGCTAAACTAAACTTTGTTAAATTTTAAGAAATTTTCTAAGGAAGAGCGGGACATCCTGGCCCAGGTATATTAATTACTTAAAATGATGTCCCAACAACTGAATAACATATTTGTAAAACTTAATTGCTTATGAATAAATCATTTTTCATTTTTCAAAGCTACTTTCAAGTGATTTTTTAAATTTTGTAACCGGCCAAAATATAGAAGATAAAAATCAATGTGAGTGCTCAATAGTAAATGGTACATTATGTGCCATGCCTTATAGCGTGAAAACAGGATACTGCTAGCGACGGTATTAAATATAGCAGATTACTTAGAGATTCCCTGTTTTATTTGCAGTAGAAACAGCCTTGCTATTAACTCTTGGGGAATTTGACTGACTCACGCATAGTTTTCAAATTGATAGTTGTAAAACTAACTTAACCGGAAGGGTGCCATCCCTACAGCTGTTTCCGTCGAGATGCCGCTTTTACGTTACTATGGGTTCTGGAAACTTTTACACCGGCGTCCGTCTTAAAACTTATTGAATCTTGAAGTAATTAAGCTTACTTGTATAATAAATGCGAAAATTAGTTCGTTTGTTTGTTTGATACACCTTCGGGGCTAAATCATACAACCGATCTTCGTAGAATTTGGTAAAGATATATTTTGAGTGACGGAGAAGGCCTTAGGATACTTTTAAACCAGAATGACAACATCATAAATTTAACGCAGCTGAAGTAACGGGCAATAGGTTGTATTATCTTTAAATAGTATAAAACAAAGTCGCTTCCCGACTCTGTACGCTTAGATCTTTCAAACTACGCAACGGATTTTAATGCGGGTTTCATCAATAGACAGAAAAATTCAAGAGGGAGGTTTATATGTATAACACATGCATATTATAGTAGATAAAAGCCGAGAAATTAATATTTTTCGTGGGCAACGCTGCGCGGGACAGCTAGTTATTATATAAACTTGAAATCTCAGTATTGTATCACGAATAATTTTCAGCGCCGTATTGAACTTCGATATCGACCGTTAGTATCTACCGATATAGAACGACAACAATGCTTCCACAGTCATTTATTCATAGATAAATACATGTTATGTACAGGCTTAACCCACACCACATTACAACTAAAGCATTATTTACTACTTAAAACTAGGAAACAGTGAACAAAGACTAATAAATTTATTTAACACTCATACGCAAACATACACAACATCTATTTTACTCACACACAAATACAATTTTTATTTATTTAAACTTTGTTGTCAAAACCTTAAAACAAGGGTTACGCTATTGGATATTGAAATATAATCAAATTAACACGACGCGCCGTACTCCAGAGACAATAGAATTGTTATTGTAATAACGTCTATAGGCGTATACCGCGCGTCAATGTGTTAATAATAAATAAATATTATAATAATAAATTTTCAATTTTAATGGCACTATGTTAAAAATCGCTGCAAGTGAGACAGCTACCTAATCCAATAATGATAGCGCTGGAAGCAGATATCGTTTCCCTGAAGCATCGTAAATTTTGATTATTTCATCAGCAATGATTCGTGGAAAATATTACATTATCGCCGGCTTTTCTCCCCTGAGCTGCATAACTTACAACCTGTTTCCCCCATAATTTTGAGTTTACAAAAGCACGCAATCTTGCTGTTAAATATTAAAATGTCACTGAAAAAGTAAAATGTTTCGCTGGAAATTGGAATAAAACTGCTGATCTAATATGGGTCGGTAAGTATTCGCGTTAAGGTAATGGGTCACAGCACGGACCATGGTTGTTGGTCCGTAGGGAACACAGTTAATACAATACAATACAAAACAATACAAAATATACTTCTTTTATTGCATACGATACAAAAAAAATACATACAACCCCAGCCGCTAAAAAACCTATTAACCATCCAGTCTTGAGGAAAACTCTTACTAATATTGTAATTATCAAAGTATGTATGTTGGTTTGTCCTTTTTTCACGCTGCAACGGTGCGACTAATCGACGTGATTTTTTGCAGATAGTTTATAGGCTGGAGTGTAACATAGTTTAACTGTACTTCAGAGGCAAACAACATCAAGTGCCAAAACCAACATTTTACTGGAGAGGCAAAAATGCGCGGAAGAAAACTTGAGACGAAATATTTGTCAGGTTGTTTTGAAGTTAGGTTTATGAACTTACCTGTAGTTTTTATTATTTATGGTTTAAGACATTTATTTCTCATAAGAATACAATTCATTTGCCTGAGAAATACAGAATTTATGCATAGGTTACACTT
>DWMR01000060.1:0-18004 GCA_018245355.1 Dalla costala
GATGTTGCTGTTAATTACTTCGTGTGTACAATAAAGAGTATTCTATCTATCTATGTCTCCGCTCCGTATAGAATTGAGCATGAAAAAGCGATGTCCCGCATTGTGTGTGTAACAGTTGGCAGCCTTAGTCAGGCCGGCTCGTATCGGTCGCATTCCACACTATTATGCTCGAGATTCCTCGCCATGCCCGCCGATACCGCGATACTCGTAGCGGCGAATTTTTTGCGCAAATCAAACCGGTAGGTACTTATACGTACTTATTGCTCGAAATGCTGATGAGCGATTCTCGCACGTAATTACCTTCGTAAGGAACTTGTTAAGAAAATATTCGGACGTTTTCACGTTCATTGACTTTGCTTGTAGGTAATGTATTGTGCATAAATTACCGTACAGTGCAGCTGAGTATGTAGGTACCTAAAGTACCTACTGTAGTAGATATCTACGATGCGACGAAATTAATGTCAGTAGGTACAACGAAAACTTGTAAGTATGTATTTATATTTATGGTAAGTAAATAAATTAACGCGAGCAAGTAAAACGAAACACAACAAAAACAGTCAACGAAAATAAGTAAAAAAAATATAAATACAATACTTACAATGTTTCCCACGTTGCCACTGTTCGCGATTGTAGTGTTTATAACGTTTCACCATATGACGTTAAACTCATTAAGAACACGATGAGTGTAAAACTAAGTCAAATAAATATTTCACTACTGTAAGTTACATGCGTAAACTTCATATCAGGGTTACAAACCCGGCGAAGAACAAAAATCAATAAGAAACGATTCGCAAAAACTCCGCAAGTAAGCAAGCTATTGTGGAAGGAACACGTCTTGTCAAAGATTCCTGCGTAGTATAATAAATAACTGAGATCTACCGTTTATTATCCATTGTCCGTCAAATGCACTGTTGTATTATTTGTTGTTATTTCATAAAATCCAACTATCGCGCCACGACTCTGTTGACGAAATAGTCGCGTTTGACATTTGAGCCGAGCCCACTGCGATTGGAATTCGCGGAATGTCAAATATTTTCAGTGCTGCCATCTATGCGATGGAATCTCAACTATTATGAAGGCGGCATACTGGATTGTTCAATGGTAATGTTTATATTCATATTTATGTAAAACTACGACGTTCTTATTATCGATTTGTGTGTTGTCGTCCCACAATTTTCTCTACGTTCGACTGTCGCGTAATTTCAAAGTAACTAACGTTGGTAAAATATGAAAGTGAGGCAGTGCGCCCGTATAGCGTTGGAATGCGCCTAAGTTAATGCCGCCGTCGAGAGACTTCACTGGCGCGGCGCAGGCGTGATGGTAGGCCGCGTCTGCTACAGGGTTATCGACACATGGCATGCCGTGGAGGCGAAAAGTAGGGTCGCCACACAACCACAGTGAAGTCACACTCAGTAGTTTGACTGCATTACACGCCCAACTTTACGTTAATGTTCTAATTTTACACTTTTATTACATCAAAACTATTATGTTTTTATATAGCTTAAAACAGTGTATAAATATACTTGCTATATACGTAATATTTCTCAGGAATTCATATAAAATATGCCGTTTGACAACTAATTGTATTTTACTGTGACTCGCTGATAGCTAGCTGTGCATGCACCGTAGCGTAACAGGCTCACGTTGTTTCGGTTCGTTACTTTGGTTAAAAACATTTAAGTTAGTAATTATAATTAACCATATACCCAACTAAGTATGGTTAAACCAATGTCAATAAACTTGTTCACGTTTGGATCTTTCCATGAAGCAAATAATTAAAAATGAGTTTAACATGACGTCAAAGATAAGTGCCATCTAGACGCATAATGGTGAATTCTTCAGTGGTCAGTAAAGTTTACGGAATACCTTCATGCAACACTAGATGACGCTTTCTGTAGAACGTTGTTCAAACGCATTGCCTACTTACCTACCTATTGTTTTTTGCGTTTGACGGTTTCGAAATTATATATTATACCTCATGGACCTAATACGTCCATGTTATTATACCTATTGGGATTTTATAGACAGGTAAAAGTATAAACAGTAAAATGTATACATATAAAAAACATATAAATATTATGATGAATATTTTATTGAGCACTTAAGTAATTACATATTTTCATAATTTATAATATATTTATAAGGTAAATAACGACATTTATTGACAAAAAGGTACATAACTTATTTGCGAAGGCTGTGTTAGGGTTAATGGTGGGACTGGTGAAGAAGGTACAGAGAGTATTAAAATAAAAAGCATGCACTTAAAAACTGGTAAGATATTGAGAAGAAGAATGTCACTGTGAATCTGTGTGCATTTACAAGAAATGATTAGGAAAATTTGAAAAATTATGTATGTAAAATGCAAGAAAACGAGACGATCCCCGATAACTGCTAGAATCTGCTAGATCAACCAACTAGACCGCTCTATTGACAAACGAAAAGAAAGATTTACCAACTTACGCTACATTAAGGTTTGAAATGCAATTTTTTTTAGTTTTAATTTACTTGATCAACAATAAAAGACTAGAATAATGATATATTATTTATTTTCCTAATAACACAACATCTGTAAATATTAAAAATTAAACAACGTAAGTATCATTCAACATATGGGAATAAGCTAAACTTGTATTTTCTAAACAATACAATAGGTAAGTAATTTATTTCGTTCTAAATCTAACATCAATTGATACATAGCTTTGGTTTATTATTAAGCATTTAATAATGTAATAAGTAGTTAGAGTTGGTTGAATAAAGATAATTAACTGCTGAAACCTGACACATTAGGTATACGTAATAAGTATATAAAAACTTTACGAAATAACACATTGTCGATTGCCATAATAATGCGACTAATAAACGACCAAATAGCATATATTGAAATTTTAACAGTTTAATTTAATTAATGATTAACAATAACAAATTCGCTCTCTTTACCCTTAATCGGTAAAAAAATATATTTAGGAAATAATTTTGATCAAAGGTAATAGTTTACGAAGGTAAAAGTTTCGATAAAGCAAAGGGTATTAAATAAATTAATAATAGGTATTCCTTCTAAAATTGCATACATAAATACTCGTATATTGCAGTTTGAATATTATAATGATTAATAATACTTTCTATCTTACAAGTCAAGTGATTCTTACGACAAATTGGTTATTTTATCATAGGTATACAAATATTTATATATTCATAACTATACTTAAAACTTCAAGGGGACGGTTTTAACGTGTTAAATAAAATATGGTAGATATAGGAATGGTAATTTTCAAGTAAGGTAAGTATAAAATATTATATTTTAAGGTAAGAGGAATAGGACAAAATTACGAAAATAACGTTTTAGTTAACTTCATATCGACCCACGTATCAACAAAGATCGTAACTTAATTGACGGTATTACGAGACATTTTTACCACTTTATTAGTAAGCAAAAGCGTATTAAACTGTAGGTTTAGTTTTTTTTTATCAATAAAAAAGTTTTTAAACTGGCTAGTCGTCGTTTAATTACCTACTTATAGCTATTATGTAAAAATGCCTATACAGTCACATTAAACATAAAAATTGTACCATTTAATTGGAATATTTTGGAATTTGGAGGTAAGGGCACAAAGCCGACTGTAATTTTCCTGAAAACTCACGTTTTTGGGTTACGATCTTCTACAATTCTTGGGTCGATATATTTAAGTATATTCAACTTTATACTACTGGCACTAGTTTTTAGCTACGTATACACCTTAGTAAGCATCTAACTAGTCGACATTTTTAAGCCAATCTACCGATAAGTAGTAGATGCCATAGAAATGCTGTTTTGTCGTCGCCAAATTTAGAAAACCAGATCATTTCGAATCATACTGATTTAAGTTATGGATTTAAGTTATGGCATTCGAATCTTAAGTAACTACATAGTTTGGAGATTCGGACTCAATGTAGCTCAGTAAGTGAGGGTACTTGTTGCGTATTTCCTAAGCATTATTACTACATTATTATGTTCATACTTAGTTAGAAATGTGTTAACTATAAAATTAATTATTGATCATGAAGCGTGATTAGATCATTCGATTTCGAACAATAGTGAGTCTCTACAATGCTCTATCACTTCAAGTAAACTTAAAAAACCATTGAAGTAAGTACAGACACATCTTGAGCTACCGAACACGCACTAAAACATCAAAATTAATTTGCGAGTTTTGCAACACCTACTTAAACACATACTGATTTAGATACCTATTACGTATTTTAATCTAGTGAGAATAAATTGTACTTATATATACTTACACTTCACATAACTCCATCTCTATACTCTCCTTTTCCTATTAAGATACCTAACTACTTATATCACCTTCCCTTTATGATCAACTAAAATATTCTTACAATTATCAAGTTGGTGCCACAGTACAGTTAATTTTCATACTTTTAGTTACAGCTACGCTTTTGTTGTTGTACACATACAACAAGTATTAGTTAAGTATATTATCTATCTACATTTTTATGTAGTTATACTCCCTAATATAAATGCTTAACTGGGGAATTTTACTTTACGTAAGCTGTTCTTGGAACAAACCTGTGAAAGAATTGTAAAGTCAAGTCGGACCAAGTACGAGTCGGACTCGCGGGTTGAGTGTTCTGTCCTTAGTGACAGAGCACTAAAATTTTAAATATAGAATGTTTTAAATCTTTGAACACCTTTAGTTTTTGTAACGTAGGTACCGATATGATGTGTACCTATGGGCGCAGCCGGTGGGACCATCGAAAGAGTACGATGGCTACGATATATCTATAATTCAAGGCCAGTTTATTATTTCAATCTTCTTTGTAACATAGGTGATTTAAGTATAGTAGGATTTTATTCCTTAATCTTGCCGAAAATTTGTGTAAAAAGAGTATCTAAATAAATTTAACCTCATATTATTACGCGTCATACGTCCACGCATAGATTAGTAATAGATACTATATACAGGAGGTTTCCATATATCTTTTTTTTCTCGTACCTACTTAAAAACCTATCACAATCTTTTACAAACTAAAATATTCCGTAAAAACGAGTAAGATCTCTCAGTTCAAACTTTGAAAGAAAAACGTTAAATGCAATTATAATGGCATCAATTGCTTATAATATTATATTCCAGGTATTTGTTAGGTGCTGATTTGTTTACAGAGCGAGCTGTGGTTGTCAATGTAAGTTTATAGTCTCAGTTTCATGTAGCACATCAAGAAGGACATGGGATGATGGAACCCTGAGTAGATGCGAGTCCGATACGTACTTGGGCGAGTTTTTACCATATTGGTACCTTAAACAAACTAAATTAATAACTTGCAACTTTTAATAATTCTAATATATATCATAAGAATGCGTTCAACGTCGAATTACAATAATTTACATGTCTATACTTAAGTTACTAACACGCGTATTACGATTCGACATTACTTGACTATTAACTACGATCGCAAAAGAATGAATAAATGCTTAGCTACGCTACCATAATGTTATAGGATCTGTTCTAAGTTAATTACATTGTTGGTTCGGTTGCTACCTATAGACCAACAGTTTTGGGTCGGTGTGGAATATTCGAAATCGCCAAATGTTTTAACTAAATGCGCTTTTCAAGGCTAAATAAATTTTAGTCTAATCTAGTACCTACCTAGCATGATGTTTGTGTAGAGAATCGGTAACTACAATTATATTTACGCAACATTATAAGTATTTTTCGAATTACTTTTCATGACATGCACCGGAGGTGATAGATATAGGAAATTACCACCACATACCTATAACCAACTTCACAAATTCAGTCCAATAAATACCTACTCAGATTATATCCATAAACATTTTTCAACGCTTTTGATAAGTCTCCCTTATTTTATTCCTCCATTCCTTTCCAAATATCATTTACAGATATTCTACATACCCTGTTTGGACACCTCCGTGTGTAAGAAAGAGCCTTTGATTTCTTTAAGAATGAAAACTGACTAAATTACATTAGGTAAGTATCAATACTCCATCGAACTATCATACTATAATCGTAGGACAAGTGACAAAATGTCAGCACATACGAACAATAAATACAAGAGTATTGAGTATAAAACATCTAAAATAAGATGCGGAAAAAACATTCTTAAGATTTGGTCACTTTCCCGAACCGGTATTACTTTTGCGTCATGTTCATACAGTTTTCCTTACGCCAAATCGTCTTTTTAGAAAAAGGGTCTCATTGTATGTTTACATAATGTAAGAATTTCTTTATAATTGAAAAGTCCCTTACTATTAAATATACATAATATTATTTTTACGTAGTGGCATTATTAATAATAAATCCTATTTTGCAAACTTAATATTTTCAGCATTAATGTATATTATTTCAACATTGCTAATCAAAAATGGATACATATAGTATATTATAATTTACTGTAGTATATAATTTACAAAATGATATGTTGTGACAATTATGTTTATTTCTATTTAATACTTATATGCAACAATAAAATGCATAATAAATATAATCACAAAGAAAGCCTTAAATTATGGAAGGATTATGGTTATAAGACAAATAATAGGCCATTTTATAACATACGGGACGTAATAGAGTTTAGCAAATAAATAAAATACAAATGCGATATAATATTTATAACAATAATTAGAAATTGTATAAGACTCTGTTTGAAATTACATACTTCTATGTAATTATGCATAATAATATACAATATAATATATACGCAGCATATTTATTAATTGCTCGATAAACCTAGTTTTCAAATATATATATCCCTATTTCTTATATTATATTGACACAATTGTCCACAATGTACCAAAAAAATTAATAAAATCTGGCAAATTATAATTGCGAAGCATAGTCTCTTAATGGATATTACTAGAGCGCTATATTTGAGTCCTTTTACAAAAACATCTGTCTCACAAAATGAAGTGGGCGGTTGTCCGACGAGAGAGGCCTGCGCGTGTCGTGTTCGAACTCGTCTTGATAGCTACCGCACGCGGTCGTCCTCAGAGGCCGCGTAGAGGACGATGTACCGCACCCGTGACACTGCGGCCGTCGCACTCCTAGCGGTCGTCGCCACCACCATACCCCTTCAACTGATGCCTCGTAGCTGGCCTTATCAGACCTCCTCGTGTTGTAAGTGGACCAGTTAGACCAAGACGACGTGTCGCTGTCGCATGGAGTGACTGGTGCACTTCGAATTGGCTTCGGATCGTAAAACCTGTTGCTTTCCTCTGATAGTGACCCGCGTCTCTGAAATTGAACAGACATATTTTGAAGCATCGCCAATACGTGCTATTGGCATCAATATAAGCGTCATATTTTCTGTGGGAATTTGACGGACGACGGCCTGTTGATTAAATCCGATACAGATTAGGATCTGTTACCCCACCTAGAAATTATTACAAAATCTTTTGATTCTTACCCGCATTACGTTGAAGTTGGGCAGTCTGAAGCGTCACACTTCCTGTAGGAACTTGACCGGACACACGCCTTGGCGGTTGTCCCCAGAGCGGATCATGACCATGCCATCCACTTCATCCCCCACTTGGATCACTATCTGGTCGCGTAGCAGCATCAAGCCGTTATCGCCATCGGATACCTGAAATAATGGAATAAAATAAATTAAGCGAGTTTTATCTTCATAACTGGAATCCGAATTAGATTTAGATAAATCAGTGACCTACCCCAAACTTCTTACTTTGGAAGTGATGACGTTTTGAATTTACTTGCTCTGTTTGAATGAACTTGCAATAAAATTTACATTCATATATGTAGGTATGTACTCTAAAGAGAATAAAGAGGTTAGCATGGAATGCTAGGCACTGTCGGCGTTGTAGTCGAGTAAAGAAGTGTTTTCATCAAAATAGAAGTAAGTATTGTAATGGAAGTAAGTAAACGAAGGACAGTTCAGAATGATATTGTAACTTTATCATAACTAACCTGAAGATTATGCGTAACTTGCAGAGGTCGTTCCCCAGCTTGCAATTTGGTGCAGTATTTTGAGGGAAAGTAGCCGACTTTGCCCAAGCATTTCCCCTTCCACCAGTCGGGATCAGAGGTATCAATCACGGTCACTTTGTAGCCCGCTTTCAGGTCAAGTTCGTCAGCGTGGCGGGACTTGAAGTTGTACAAGATCACGTATAGATTTGTCGGCAAAAGACGTTGATACTTCTGAAATGAAATAAAATTCTATTGAAAGACGTCGATTGTGTGGAAATAATAAAAAGATTGGAAAGTCGAGTGTTGGAGAACGAAAAGAAAGACATAAATAAACGCTTTCACACTCACACCCTCGCACTAGGATTCCGTGAGTTGCGGGTAGCGGACACACATAGAACACAACACAATAACACCCAAGACCAGAGTACAAACATTTATCTGCCAAATAAATGTTTGCCCCATCCAGGGATCAAACCCGGGACCCACAGTCAACTCGTCAGTCAGGGTCGCTAACCAACTCACCACGGAGTCGTAGAAGTTAAGAATAGGAGAGTAATAAGAACAAACAGAGTTACTCACACTCGGTTGCTTTACGGGCGAGGGGCATGGACTAGCACTGTTTGAGGACAGGCTGCGTTCCGGTTCATCAGGCAGCTCCACACTGCTCATACGACCCCCCTTAGCACTCAGAAGCCTCCTGCTGTGCACTGGCGACGATGGCGCTATACCACATCCATAGATTAGTCTGGCAACTTGTACACTCGCGAAGTTAGAAATTTGAAATTAAAAGGTGGACAAAAAATACAGACAAACTTGACTGAAATTTGAAATTTGATTGATACGATCGATTATATTCATTTCAAAGTACGAAAGTTTCAACGATAGAAATAAAACCCAACAATTAGATCAATCCATCATTTGAGACACACATCGATACATTATTTAGGCGTGTTCTTTAAAATTGGGTTTTGATGGATATGGCCTAGAAATTTCACGAAATCAACTTTTCGATTTCTTGTTCAAATTAAAAGGTGGACAAAAAAATACAGACAAACTTGTCTGAAATTTGTAAATTTGACTGATACGATCGATTATATTAATTTCAAAGTGCGAAAGTTTCAACGATAGAAATAAAACCCAACAATTATATCAATCTATCATTTTAGACACACAGCGATACATTATTTTAGCGTGTTCTTTAAAATTGGGTTTTTATGGATATGGCCTAAAATTTACCTTTATTCAACAATTATAACAGATTTAATTATTTACAATACTACCTGTGTAGTAAAACAATGTCGAATAATGATTAGTATCCATGAGGTTAGGGCATGTAAATACGGATTAGTACGGTTAGTATTACGAACAATAAGGTACATACTTCATGCGGCAAGCTAAGCTTCTTACTAGCTTGTAAGTTAAAGCCGAACAAAAAGATGAAAATAAACATGAGTTTCGGTTTTGTATTGAAAAATTGATTTATCAAACAAATCTAGGTGATTTAACCTCGACAACTACTTAACAGATTTCTGTAATCTGTATTTAGTTATAAAGATTAAAATCCGAAAATAAGTTATTTTACCTAGAACCATGCTTTTTTTCACTTTGTATTTAGACTTAACTCTTTTGTCATCTAATAATGTGCCAAGACAAACAATTTTGTAACAACTTGGACCATATAATACAAGAAATCCATAGCTATTACCGAATTTATTATCTCTGGAGGTTATTGACTAATCCCAAGGCCGGCTATCATTATCTCGTGTGTTGTAAACAACTATATTGGCCATCCGATACAGCTTAGTGTGATAGATTATCGTTACACGTTCTTAATTAATAAGCATATGGAAACATTACATTGCTTGTCTTAACATCAGCGCTTTAAATTAAAACCAAACGTACTTGAACGAGTATAGTACTGAAACGTGTTACTACTTATTCTACTGGGCGCATATCTCATGCTACTCGCCCTGGTGTTACCTAAAACAGAAAAAATAAAATGAAATAACCAGGTCACATGCAAAACGTAGAAAACACGAACGTGAAAGGGTGATAGGGAATTATGGCAAAGTGATTTAAATATAGTTCAAAAGGTTTAGGTTACCACGTGAAGAGGCTTATATGCAATTAAAGTCAGTCCATTTCGCAGTATCTTTATAACAGGATATAAAACAGAAACATCAATATTGAAAGAACCATAGGTTTTACCAAGGGATACGACCACGAAAGCATTCCACGTAAGGAGATATACTAGACAGTTAAGCTTACACATCATCTGCTAGTTCACAAAAGCTAAGCCAAGGGGATTAAGGAGTTCAACATCGATTGTGCCCACATAACAACACCTGTCGATAAAAATATAAACCAGAGTCCAAAGAACCGATAGTAAGAGAAAAACGGTGTAAAAATATTAATTATGAGAATACTAATTTTAATTATGACAATAATAATAATAAAAATGAAGCCTTCACACCAGCGTTTTCATTGTGTCAGATCGTACAGAATGTAATGTGTGATGTTTCAGCATTGAAACGTTGCCGATGTTATGAAGAAAGTGGCAAAAAAGCACTCTCAATCGATAAATGTCTATTTGTGTGATTGAAAGAGATGTGGGTGCTGAGTCACTTGTGTAGCACGCTACTGTGAAGGTATCGAAAATAAGTTAGTGAGACATCGAAGTTATATTGAAGAAGGTGGTTGTTTGGACTCAGGCGTAAAGGTTACTGGCGATGACCGTACAGAGGACACGGCTGCCCTGCGCGGTCTGGTCACGTTGCGGGCGGCGCCGCAACTCCCCACACTCCGGCGAATCCAGCGACAGGCTCTTCATCCTAAGGTTCAATTTTTGACGTCGCGGCGAGTGCGGAGCTATAACAGTCACGTGGCATGAGCATCAGGCATCGTACACTTATCAAATCCTGATATTTATTTCTTAAGTTTCAAATCTGTGCTGTTTTGTGTGTCCGAATAAAACTCGTGATAAGTCAGGTAATTGTGTTCATGATATGTTATAGTGAATGTTCATGATAATAATAAATGTATGTATAATACTTATGATGTCTATAAAATAGCTGTAATTAAATAAGCTCATTGTTACTCAAAATAGTATTGTATAATGTAATGAGAAATGTAATGTCAGCTAAAATCCAACAATTGTTTCTATCGTAAAAAAAATAAGACGATGTTTCCAATTTTTTTCCAAACCACATAATAGATAAGAGCATCGAAAAAAATATAGGATAAATCACACTGTCAGATGATTTTTATGTGGTTGAAAATTTTAGGAAAAATGTCTTGTGTGTAATATATATTTATAAATAAATCTTACACTTAACTTATAAACTAATCTAGATATCAAAAGTGCGTAAGCGTTGCAAATAAATATAATATAATAAGATCTTATATAAATGTAAAAAATTCAAAAGAGAAAGGGATGCATAACAGGATCGTGAAAAATCTGGAAGAGATAACTACAAATTGGAAAAATTGGAACTGTGCTAGTCTTAACAAAAGCTTTTCTTAAATAGAATTGATGCTGTACTTTTGCTATGAGTCTGATCGCTACAAAATTGATCACAACCAACAATCGAATTTTAGCAGCTCGTCACCAGAAACTTCATTTGGACAAAACAGTGATAAAATGATTCGTTTTATTACAATACTCATCAATGCAATGAATCTCTCAACACATAAATATGTTTATTCTACGGGGATTCGCTTAAAAACGATTTTATATTTGGTACCAGGTGAGGGACTGGTGCGGTCTGCCTGTCTCAACATTTGCGCACTCTTCGAGTTCTTCATCGAACCTGTGTGGACAAATAAACAGGAACTCATCTATAAATGTTCTATACTTGAATTCTATTTAATTTTGCCGCGAAAGGTTTTCCTGATTTTTTCAGGAGCAAAATCTAATCTGAATTTTAGATGGTGAAGAAGCAAGAAAAGAGATAAGAACGCTTAATATAAATTTTTTGCCCTGAAGTTAAATTGGAGTGAATTTCGAAAAAGGTTAGTTTTGCTAAAGCCACTGTGGAGGAGTTATGAAATCCGTGGGTGCAAACGAAGAATGTTTAGCTGATTGTTGGCATGAGATATTCGCCAAAACACAAACGCATGCTATTAAGAACACTCCGCGTCAGGACCAATTTAAGCCATGCACCACTTACATACGTCCGAACGCCCAAGGAGCAAAGGCGTTAAAATTAATCATAGGAGATGATAGTGCAACTCTTGGGATTCCAGAAATAAAGAGATTCAATTCTGATTTTTATTGTAACAGTAACAATATACATATCACAGAACGCGGGGCGTTTCGGGGTAGTACTAATGAGACAATTCGAGGAGCGGCTAATGCAAAATCGAATTGCGTGCTGAATCACGCTTTTGTAAGACGACGATGTTTACAATAATTTCCCGTGAAGTTACGAATCACTAATCATTTTTTCTTGCGAACGCTTGCCGTAGGCTTGAGAATCGAAGGCGGTGGATCTCCGTTCTCCTTAATGAAACACAAAGGCTGTCCAAATGGGCGTGTCGTTGTCTCCTCCGATTCTGCAAAAGTAACGTGCGGAAAACACAAAATAAATAAAATAATCATAAAGTAAAATAAAATAAATATAAATAATAAAAAACAAAAATAAACAAAATTAACAGTAAGAATCGTGCCGCAGAGTGGGATGTTTTGAAGGAACTTTTCGCAAAATCTTTTTATATAGGCAGTGAATCATTTCGAGGAGGGATGGGATTAAGCATATCTATGATTTATGGGTATTTGCCGAGCTTGATTTATGTAGTCCTATTGTCTAAACTAACACAACTATCGCACAAAATATAAATAAGGTAAATCATAAGAAACAAAACACAAAACGAAAACGAGGCACTGAAACCCAGTATGAAGACAGGACAAACAAAGCTCAGTAACAGCCGTGACACAGAGAGCGTTGCTACGGCCGTGGGCGCGTACTTTCCGGTAGAGAAATGGATCGGTGCTGCGGCGAGCCGCGGCGCGACCTCGAGCCCCACATGGACAAACTCTTGACGCCGGCGAAGAGCCGCCTCCGCACGCCGCCGTCCTGCCTCGCCGCGCCTACCGACAAGCACCGCTCAGTATCGACCGCACCCCGCCCCCGCCCTGCGCCCGCGACTAACGAATGCGTGCAATCTCGACACTACTGGAAACGAGTGATCTGAGTGAAGCTGCCGGTCGGCCGTCGCGCGGCGCGTCGGCGCGAGCGACGGTCGGCGGCCTACGCGACTCGAGCGGAGAAGCCAGCGAGTCGGGTGCGGCGCCAGACCTGAGCTGGAGGAGATTTGCTGGGGCGCCACCGCCAGCCCGGCGGTCGGCCGCGCCGGCGAGCGCGCGGGCGGGGGCTCCTCCGGCGCCGACACGCGCACTACGGGGCCCCCGCGGTCTCCTCCGCCCGGCTTCGCTATTTCGTTGGCCCGCTTCAGAACTTGGTAGGTCTGATCCACTTCCTCCTCTGAGCACCAGGCGAAACGTTAACATTCATACGCGGTCACCAAACTGAGGTGGATATATGAAACCGGACAGGTATTGAGAGTTCGGGTGTTTGTTCCTTTATTAGTAGTGATTTTGGATGTGAAAACTGTTCAGGGTCTGCCGCTAAATCAAAATGTTATTAGTTTTGTCGAATGCCGGACTTCGGAAGGGTTCACGGGGATCACTCCGGACAGACATATACTGTACCCTCATCATAGTAGCTATCGAAATCATCATCGAACTCGACGGATCCTTTGAAAGAAATCCTGGTGAGTCTTTGTCCTGGCAGCCAACCGTCCTCCATGCCTGAACAACGTGAATTTAGGTTCGGACTGTGTACTTTATTTTGTGCAGTGTCAGTTGTGGTTGTAATTTAGTATGTATTGCAGTTGTGTAATGTATTTGCAAGCTTAAGATGTTTTAAGACTAACCCCAACTGATATAGTATAAGCATATCGCTCAATTTTATAATTTAAAATACATTATAATTAATCTTCTGAAGTAATTGGTTTGCTGCCATGAGAAAGCAAGTCTAAACTAATTTTTGGGCGCTCCTAATTAGACTTGTAGAGTGAAACATTCGCTTGAATTGTAAGGGCAACCATTTTAACCGTGCTGGAATAAACGACATATTAGGTATACATAAATATAACTTACCAAAATGTCAATCATTATGTTAAGTTAAATCATCATTGAACAGATTTTTTTTATTAATGTAATATAATGTTAGGTAGGTAGGTAGGTACTATGTGTATGCTCTGCAATCATAAATCTACCAACTTCAGCAGACATTATAACATACATTGTTGCTATTAGAATAATGTGTAAAAATCACGTACTTAATGTTTTTTAGCTATGATAACAATTTCAAGTTACATTAATCTTTTCGGAACAAACGAGGGTGGAAAAATATTCATTATACTTAATTTAATTTGAACTTAGTAATCTTCAGTTCATTAGATAGATACGACTCAAGAACAAAATTAAACTTACTTTCTTCGTCGTAGGGGAGTTCTTGGACCCTGTGGGATTCTATTTCTGAGGTGCTCTTCTGCCGGCGCAGGAGACGCGACTTGGTCTGGCACTTGCCCACTTGAGGCATACAATCGGTATGCACGTTCATCTTGCATAGCCGACAGCGGAGGCCTTGTCGAGTGTGGCCTGTAGCGGAAACAGATCATGTAAGTATTTTTGTACGCAATTTAAGCATCGCTGACATACAGTTTGCCTGCAGTCTGCTGCTATCTGTTGTTGTCAGAGCAGCCAGTACAAAATCCATCATCGTCAACAACAACCCGTCACCGGTGCACTACTGTGCACAGGTCTCATCCTATGATGAGAAGACATTTTAGGATTGGATGTCAAAATCAAAACCTGTAAAAAAAATTCATCTCTAATTTACAAGTTTCAACTGCAATTTGTAGAATAAGATCTTATTATAGGCGGACCAAAATAATAAAAGACCTGCGTTGATCGCACAAGAAAATTAAAGAATTAAAAAAATATATATATTACTTCATCATGGAGCGCAAAGTTTTGAAGTGTTAAAGCTTAATGACAAGCCTTGATTTTCACTAAACTCCAGCTTGATAGACAGCCTCGCTGTACGCATTATAAAGTCGGTATTTAAGTCGCATAGTGTTTCGTTGGCCTACATTTCCGATGAACCGAAAACTTCAACATTTGCGCAATCAATATTTTAGGGCTTAAATTTTGTGATAACAAAATGTTATACATTACGTAGAAAAAGAAGAATAACTTACAAGATACGAAGGCAGACAGAAGTGAAGTGGAAATAATTAAGATACGATTATTATGATACGAGTAGGTACATAATCACAATAATCATAGGAAACTCAAAAAAATTCTTCATGAGGCAACAACTTTAGTTGGGATCCCACAGGGAGTCAAACAGTTCAGAAATTATTATAATGCTCACACTGTTATCGATTTTGAGGAGTTAGGTCGTTTGTCCACCGCCACACTTATCGAGAAAAGAGATGATTCAGACAGAGTTCGGAACGACGACATGACGGCGATCTTTTTCAACTAGGGACAACGCGCCAAGATGCCGGGAATGCCGGGATGTACTTATATGGAAGGGTTGGCATGGGAACAGTTTTTAGCGATTTCTAACATTCCTAGTACATCAGTTGGTCCGATAAATTATTTTGATTCCTATTAAAAAAAGGATCGATATGCGTCAAAAAAGGTTTATTAGGTAAATAGCCCATATTCGCGCTGACTGTACATTTGTCACCAAAATCTAGGAATGCAGGTCAAAGTAATTCCAAAAGGTAAGAATAGTCTCTTAATAACATTTTCTTACAGCTACAACGGTTGAAGGTTACTGCCCTGCCCTTACTGCCCCGTCTCATAAATCCACTCGACATAAATAAATAAAAAGAATTCGTAAATAATGGAAGCCATTAACGCACACTCATGCAGAACATTGACATTGACATCGGAACTGCTTGTGCCAGGTACGAGCTAGTACACAGTTGTTTTGTAATGGTAAACAGAAATTGGTCGATGTCAGTCTGTAATGACGTGGCAGCCAGTGGCAAACATACAAAAAAAGCACTATGACCTTCACTTTATAAAACTCTATGAATTAAATATATTGATCGTCATTTTCTGAGACACCGTCAAAACGTAGTAGGCACTAAACTAAAAACTAATGTTCAGTTTCAGGCGATAAATCCATAATCGTAAAATTTTTTCGTCCTAAAATTTCGTTGTTTCTAAATTCTGCGAGTGAATTAAAACTGTAAAATGAACAGCAAAACTTTCATCAGATTTTACCGAAGAATAAGCTCGACCTGGATAAAGTTTATAAACTTCTCAGGCTGGTGTTAATAATGTAGTTTCTAAAGCTGAATTCATTTTAACCCTTACTTTCGAGGTTTGTTCATATCCCAGATCGATGTAAGAAACTTCTATTTCTGCAAGTGTTTTAATATGGATATCTGTTTTTTTACTATCACCAAACACCAATACAAGTGATAACATAGCTAAATTAAGTAATTACCTCTAAGAACTTGTGAGCAAATATCGCAAGGGGTGATCTTCTTGTAGGTATATTCTTGGAAGTTGTGTGCATCTGTATCAGCGCCTCGCATCCCGTCTCTGGTTGCTCCGTTCCTCCTAAAAACAGACATATTTGTCATATTACTTGTTTCTGTTACTTCTTATTAGCGACATAATCAGTATAATTTCTCAAATTTGACTTTACATTGGTAAATTTCTATTCTAACATTTAACTATCAATTTGGTCTGGGCAAAATTGTCGAGTAATCAGTAAAACCCAAACAGACTATTATGTAATGGGTCATTTATCACTGGGTTGGTATTTTCCAGGCTGTTAGTGAGCTTTCTACGTCACGGTATTGATCCATGACGTATAAGGTCAAGAGCAACGGGTAAATCAGTAGTGAGATGGACAATTATTCACCCTTGAGCTGACACTGTGTTTTATACGCCCTTTACAACAATTCACCTGTTGGTTTGTTTGTAGTGACAGTACCTAAGTATTTAATATTGGTTGTGGTCCATAGTTTGCTAAACTGTCAGCATTACTGTTTTATTCAGAGGCCAACTTACTACTATACGTATATTATTATTACTTTCTATCTGGAGATTAAGATTCTTATGAAACCAAGATCACATAAATACTTAAATATTGTTGCAATGAACGTGTCCCGAAAGCTTTTAGCAGATTTCTAGGTAATAGAAATAAGTATATAAATATTTTATTTAGTTATTTCGTTTTCAGTAGGGTTAAATTTTGGACAACTCCACCAATATTGTTAATTACTGACATATGTACTTGTAGCTGTACGAGGAAGTAGCTGGGTGATTCGTGAGCTGACTTGAGCGTCGTGTAAAAGGACACAATGTTTTGCCGTGAAGAACTCGATTCTTACTACCTCATTAAAAAAATGTAAAAACCAATGGTAGTAGAGTCGTAGGTAGAGGCTGGCGTCGATTTAAACGCATGCAAGAAGTATGGATTTATCATTTGCGATTTTGCATATTAGAAAAGACGGCCGACCGAAATTCCCTTGGCGTGCGACCCAAAAAAGCCTAAATTCTACTTCTCAGTATACTTTACAAGAAACAAGATTTATTATATTAGTAGCGATTCAAAATTTTGTGAGGATATCCATCCTCATGGATTTTAATTTATGGTTTAATTAAAAAGAAAACCCCGAATGTATCGAAAACTCCGTAAAAGTATCTATCGATTTTTGTATCTTTATTCATCAAATTGTTAATTCATAAGAACACGAGCAACAACACAAAGTGCGACTCAAAATAGAAAATTGACTCATACAAAGGAAAATATCGACATTTTTCAATTCGTACAAACAGCGTGCACGTGTCGAGTGTGACACTTTATTGGACTGTGAAATTTGATATTTTTGGTATTAATCCAATATTATTGTGAACGGCAAACACGTATGATAAAGTAACGCTTATAAGTTATGTAAGTTAGTACCTACGTAGTTAGTTACGTAAGTTACGTAAGCCTTTTCTTTTCTTATTGTAACTAAAACCACAGATT
>DWMR01000061.1:0-17983 GCA_018245355.1 Dalla costala
GGTGCCAATTAAGAGATGCAGTTTGCTACATGGCTCACCCTAAAAAACACATCAATCTAAACTTCACATAACAGCTCTCAT
The DNA here is from genome assembly GCA_018245355.1 of Dalla costala. Taxonomy (NCBI): domain Eukaryota; kingdom Metazoa; phylum Arthropoda; class Insecta; order Lepidoptera; family Hesperiidae; genus Dalla; species Dalla costala. The sequence continues at coordinate 82 of DWMR01000061.1, forward strand.
CATATTGTGAAAAGAGATTTTAGATGAGTAGTAAGTAATTTATCTAAACATCGACTGTTTCCTAAACAATTCAAGCTCCTACATTGTGGAATAATTAGCATCGACTTACAATGTATTGTTGAACAGAGTAGGTAATTAAGCTTTTTCCATACATGAGTTAGTTGTACTGCCGTAATTATAGATTGTTGTTAATTAAGCTTAATTTTGTGAAATACTTGTCTTGATGTGTATAAATAGGTAATGAAAATGAACATTACGATTTAACGGAGTACGTTTCAGGGTTGCTCATATAATATTATTCAAATATCTTTAAAAATTAAACGATTATACATTTATTTCTTTATTTACCTTTTATTGTTTTCTACCATGGGCGGACATAATGCCTTATGGCATCCTCTACTAGTCAACCATTGAATCCTACTGATATCATAAATGCGAAAGTTTGTGAGGATGAATGTATGTATGTTTGTTACTCTTTCACACAAAAACCTCTGACCGGATGGTGGATGAAACCATGAAACCATGAAACTTTACATTAATATAGCTTATACCTACATCAGAATAACATATAGGCTGCAATTTATAAAGATTTCGTTTAATTTGGCCATAATATAACGATAAGTAATAAGTCAATCAAATAATAAGTGAGCCATAAATTTAGTAGACAAATTAGGCATGTGAATTGACTGGTTTCCAGACAACTTGTATGGCATAAACAAATTTTACGCGGGCAGAGCCGCGAGCAACAGATAGTATTCCATATAAGTATAAAGTATAAAAGCAGTAAAACTTATTTGGTTCAAAGGGGTGAAAGCGAGCTTTGAAGCTTGTCATACGATGTCAAAAGAAAAATTTGCCCAACTGGAAACTGGGGCAACGAGAAGCTTTGTAAATTACTATACTTACAATCCTATTCAGGATTGTTGTTATTGGCGTCCGGTGTCCTATGGAAGTTTGTTTACAAAAACTTTATGATTTTATTCATGAGGCTATTCAGGGAAAATTACATTTAGATTCAAGGTAGCCAGCATGTCCACACGATTGGAAATGCGACCACACGATTTGATAATTATAGATCACAGCGTCGATAATAATGTTCAATCTATTGCTTGAAGTGACGAAGCTTAGTAATAATAATATATTATCTTCTCATCATCGCCAAGGATTGATTGGTAGAGAATGCCATAATTATGACATTATGTCCGCCCATTGTAGAAACACAATAAAGCGTAATATAAATAAATATTGAAACAAAACAAAATTTATATGATCCAAAATTATAATTAACTTTATTAATAAAAACATATATATTCCCAAAGCTCTGACGCAGTTTGCGCGAGAGTGTGTATTTAACTCACTCTCGGAACTGTTATAATTATAAGTTATTTAGGTTTAGGTATAATTATCGTTTGTTGCAGACGTGGCAAATTCCAACATTGGAAGTTTATTGATGAATCAGAGATCGCGACTCAGTTCATCGATTCTGCTTAATTGTGTCGTGGCGTGGTTATGAACGATGTAATCTAATTTGCATGAAAACCCTTATATTTGGGCAGTGTTGGCATAACATTTTGGTAGAACAGGGTAACTTTGGCTGATATGGAAATTGTTTGATATGAAATACCATTTATCAATTTAATATTTACAAATTTAATTTATTATTTAAAATATATACTCGGAGTGTTAGAACGAGTGATAAATTTTATAGAGATAATAATATGACGAAATGATTTCTATAGGTAACTTGATATTTGGAGTTGGAGTTTTAAAAACTATAATGTATAGAATGTCTGAAACGTTATCTGTTGTCTGAAAACACAGTCAAATACATTTAAATCTCCATACGAGTGAGAACAGGTAAACTGATACGCTTGATTTACGGTCCGGAAAAATATAACTCGCAAGCTTTCACGATTTATTTATTTCCTGTTATTTTTGAACGCAACTTAACCCTTTTTTACTTACTTACTTTTGCCTTTGTATGGCTCATGATGGCCTCATAAACTGTTTCTCAGAGTGTTCATGTAACAGAAGTTTGTAAAGGAAACCTCGTTGTAACAAGTTAATGAAATGTGTTGGTTCTAATAATATAAAAGAGAGGATATTATTAAACATCTCAGGATAGATACTAATAGAAACGAAAACCTAATTTTAACCCTTATCAACTATGCACAATTATGTCACCGATATGACGAAAATCGTGTCAAGTGGACACCCAAGGATGGCGTCAGGACACAATAAAATGTATGTAAATGGTGGAGGCGACTTTCACTTCATTCGTGCGACCTTATTAAATCTTACTCTGTGGAAAGATTGCTTATCTTCACCGATATAAATCATGTCTATGAGGGTGTGGGTGTTCTTCCCTCTAACAGTCCCTCCCGAGGGCGGGGTGGCCAATGCTTACGAGGCCACGTAAACGGACCCGATCTATTTTTAACCCAAATACTTGCTTGTACATGGATTCAGAGCTGTAAATATCACTTAGCTTTATTCGAGGGGATTTCTGTGCGCGTTCACAGTATATAAAATCAAATGACTTTGTATCAATGTATACCTGTAACATGCCTGTAACCATGTAACATATAAAACATTTATGTTCTATGATTGATTTGACTAAGACACAATAATTTTATTGCTTTTTACTTAATATGAATTTTATAGAACTCCAATGTTTAGATGGCAGCGTACGTATATTGGAAAATATTTAACAGACGTTTATGCGTTGCAGCCAGAGCCGAGTTTTCAGTTTTATCGACTTTTATTTTTATTTTATACTGATTGTTGATTTACGAGTAACGGGGACAACTATTGAAAAAACTATAAGTATCAATCGGTACACCTTCGTTCTGAAATTGTTTCTCATGTTCTCAATCTTACATTTTTTTTACATCTCTCATGGTCTAAAATGTTGACTCTAAAGCGTCAACGAATTGTGAGATATCTCTACATTAGAAGACCGGCTTTGTATTTGGCTCGTGTAGGAAGGCGTCGAGATTCACATGATACGTACCGTTCGGCGGCTTTGCTTGTGCAAAGCCCAACAGGCTCGCTGGACCGAAAAAGAAAATACAGGAGGCTAGACCCTCTGCCACTCGCACTCTAATGAACCAAAAACCAGCCAGTTCTTTGGGACCGATCAGGCGATGAAAACCGTCATGTCATGTTCCGAGTGAGAGTAGTCTTCTCCCGATCTCGCTTACCGTTTACCTTATCTTGCCTCGGCTAACGGCATTTCAGGGAACGAGAGGGAGCAAGGGAGTTGGGGAAGATAATCGGTAACATTATCCATAACATTAGGTACTAATCGGTGAATAATGAGCCAAGTGTCATGTCAATCGTCTAATAGGAATGTTATCCGTATTAGATACCTATACCTACTCATAAACTTGTCGTTGTAATAAACTTATAAGGTGTATAGACACGTACAAAGTTAATTAGATCGCCTGATACATTTGTATCTCTGCTTAAATACGAGAATAGTTGCTATATAGTAGTACGCTATGCTTTACAGCTAAACGCAAATGTTACGCTACAGCGAAGCCCAGTAAGTTCTAATTAGTGTTTTAGCTAAAGACTGCTAGAACTGCAGCTTACGTTTCAATCGTGAGTAGTACTTTAACATATTATCGCTTCATTGAAATAAGCGTAGTTACTTAATGATATGACATAAACAGCAGCAATGAATATAATGAATAATTTTGGTGGTGGTTTAGTGGTTATACCGTGGCTATTACTACAAAATATAATTTTATGCTATTATACAAGACGAGCTAAGCCTTTATGGTGCAGCGAATATTCCGACTTCAATCATTCTGATTCCGCCACACTTGCGCCGTAGAAAATCTCTTCTATGGTTACGTGGTGGCATTTCCGGTACCTATCTCATCTGACACAGTTTCATAGAAACTAGAAGGTATCGTCACAGACCCAATTCCAAACTCGACCAGTTAAACTGTAAAGAAACGAAAGAACAGCATACTAGATGGTACTGTATGAGGAAATCATGTGTAGGTACCTACTACTATGTTCACTTTATCTTTACCTGCTATAACGGCAACTTACACACGTGTTTTTGAGCACATTAGTTTTCGAATAGTATAAGTTTCATTCCCATATAAAAGATGGTGAATGAAATCTATATAAATAAAAATCAATTACCGTATGTATCAAAGATCATCATAATACCAAAAAACACGCAAATTTCGATATTTACGTTTTTAATATGAGGCGGATTGTAACGTTGTTGCGCTGCGATTCTACGCATCCCGCCTGATGGACGCCTGGCTTTGCGCTATTTCTGGATACTCCTACTACATTCCAATTTATGCAAAGTTGTAACTAGGTACTTCAATAATATAGCCATAAATAGGTACGCCCTAAATTAATATGATAATAGCCATAGGTAAAACATAAATAGGTAGGATTCCCGAATATTATCGATATTACCTCCATAATGGTATTTTAAATTACCTTGGTAAGTACTATTGTATTTAAAATTAATGGTCGATTGTATCCGGATTTTCATACTCTGCCACAATATTCGAGATTATATAATATAATAGATATGTATCACTATTAAATTGACAATGAATATGAAATTTCAGTCTTAAATTTATTTCACAAATACGACTATTTAGATGAAATGGTTTTTGGTGTTTGATACCTCTATGATTTGAACTCATATAATTTAGTGTTATTATCTATCATCTTCTTTTACTTCACAGTATACCTAGTTCTCGGTTCTCGTCAGCATTATGTTGGCTTAGCAGGCTGCAACATTAATATATGTCTACAGCTGGGCAAGTGTTGTCTGAACTATACCCAAAAATTACTTCCACTACACTGATTTCCGCCATAAAAACTTTTATTTACCCGTGCAATTAAACACTAGATGTCCATTACATTCGTCAGAAGTAGCAACTGCTAAGCATTCTACCTACTTTTGCTATTATGCTTTTATAAAAATATCTCCGGCTTACTCTAAAATGGATTGATAGAACATTTTCTGAAAATACGCTCGAGTTAGATACTAGGTACCGTTAATCCAATTTTTAAAGCTGGGATAGATAATACGTTTATGAAAACGTGCATAATTTCTGAAGTGCACTATCTCGTGTTGGACTGCGGGCATGAGCGTAATATTTGATTGGGACTCAGAAAGATTTCCTTTGTGACCTCTAATACGGACACGATATCTGTAGGTAATCCACTAACACGGTTCCACGTATCGTGAGCAAGAGAGCAACATAACTGTGTTCCTAAACAACTTTGTAACTAGGTTATAACGCGAGTTTCTCTTTCAAAGTTTAGGTAGGTTACCAGCAATAATAAGTCATGTAAAGAACACGCTAGGTTACAGAATTAGAACTATATTTGAACCGTTAATTCTACAAATAAAAGACTTTTCACATAGGAATTATATAAACACTCTTATGAATACTCTCTATACTCTGTCATATCAGTGATAAAATTATGACTCACTGATGTATAAGGGCCTTCGCATGTAGGGGAGACTTCACCACAGTATCGAGACAATCAGCTAACGATATTCTTATCGTTAGCGGACTCGGCTGAATAACATGCCTTTAAAGTTTTAATACGCGCTAATCTTTCGAAAACACGAAATGTCACAAATGGTATTCGGACTTAAAGTTAAAACACAGTAGCTCTTTGAACATTTCTCACTGGTCATTTGCAACCAAACGAGGTGAAGTGAGTTGAAAAGTAACAAAATAGAATAAAACTGTTAAATACAATAACTGATGACTTAAAAATAAAAGATGATGTGCATACAATTGTGTTAATGTGACACATTTACCAGAATTGCCCTTCTAGTTGCAGCGTTGCACAAGAATAAACGCAGATAAGAAGCTTAACCTCCATAAACAAATTGCCAGTATTCAGTTTACTTTAGCTTTGTTAAGCGGAGTTACGTAAATTATAGTTGTCGGCCTGTGGATACTTTAGTTAATAGCGTTTAGGCGATAACTCCTAAGAAAGCCTCCTTGTCAGCACGCAACCGACCTACTTGAGCTACAGACGCGTTTCTTTTATTTTCGCTTTATCTGCTTATAAGATAAGCCTGCAGCTATTCACTTTTAAAAATAATTATTTGTCAATGTACTTATAAACCGTAGCTGAGTAAAAACGTGTACTGTATTATTATAATACTCACTAATAGATAAGTATCAGCACACGAAATGTGTTCAGCCTAGTTAATTGTAGAAGTGTGTCTATCATACATCATCTTCGTCTCTGTAAATATATACTGTATGTATTTGTTTGCTTTACAAGATAAACTCGTATTTATGTGGATAGACACGTCAAAAGAGAGTCTTCCTTGATATTTTTTAACTTCACAAAATCACTCATCATAAATCTGTATTTAACTCGTTTCCCGTCTTTGTTTGAGTCTCGGGAGTCTGTTCTTGACCTTTCAATAAGCTTCTTCAACGTGAGATGATCCGTTGTTTACTGGATCTATTTTCAACAACCATATTTTAGCTTGCAGAGTGGTTTGTTTTTGTTACAAGCATTTATTTTTAAATAGATTTTTGAGGAGTTTGTCTGTTGCAGGTTGTTGGTTTTAGTTTTTCTGGATAAATGAGAACAATTCGTAGTCCTTACAGTCTTTATATTATAAGCGGTAATATGGTAAATTATGTATTAATAAATAAATATTTAACAAATTTGGAGCAGTAAATCAACGTTGTCCAATGATTTATAATAGTTTCGTAAATCAGCCGAGAGAACATCTACATATCTTTATGGCAATATGTACTTATTATGCAATGTTTTTACCCGATTAAAAAAAGGAGGAGGTTATCAATTCGACTGTATGTCTTTTGTGTGTATGATGTGAGATATCTTCGCTTATTGTAAACCGATTTTATATCTTCGTTATTTCGTTATCTATGAACACAGTTTTTGTAAAACAGATAAGTAAACTAAACGCCTCACGAGATAACCGATTCTTATATGTCAGTAAATCCACATAAAGTAAAAAAAGCTTTTAAAAAGTGAAATAATGTTGGCTTCGCATGAATTTTGTCGTTAGTAGTGAGTTTAATGCCGGCTATTGACAAACAATACCCAGAATTTCAGCCAGAACTACTAGAAATAGTGTTGTGTTCATAAAAAGAGTTCATTTACATGTTTGTCTACGTTATTAAAGTTGAATGCAACCAAAAGTCTACTTTAGGTCCCTTCAGTAGGTACGGACGGCTGGAAGCGCGAACACTTTTTAATTAATTCCTGATATGAAAACATACAAATTCCGCTAATTCCGTAATTAGCTCAAGAAAATAATAAAAATTTAAGTCACCCCCGACACAAAAAAAGCCATAAAAAGTAAAAAATCAAAATGACGGTTTTGGTCCTTTTAACATCATTAAAAGAACCTATTAATATTTTAAAGAAATAAAATAAAAAAGCTATAAAAATGCTGTTGGAAAAGCTCTTTTACAGTAAGAACATTGATTTGTGATGGACAAACGACACAAATTAATTAGTTTTTGATGTCAATAGTTTCTCTTAATTTCTATTTTTTATAGTCTGCTACGCTAAGGAGTCACTAAGTAATTCTATATTAACACTAACTTTAAATTGTAAAACGTAGTCTTCACATAAACAACATAACACGTAAATATGCTATAGTTTTAAGAAATAAAAAATCTTTCTTTCTTCTTTCTTTCTAAATATCGACGTATATACGTAACGCGAGAAATGGATTTAGTCACCATCACTGCGAGACTGGCTATAAAAGTTAGATTTTGTATTCGTCATAATTATTTTATAACCAAACTTCTGGACTGCATGCGATTCAGTTCCGCTCATGCAAAATATTTACTCATTTTATACATTTAATAAATACTTACTTACTACTTATTTTGTTTGTTACCTGAAATAGTTTAATTTTAAATAAAGCGGATTAGTGAAAAACCAAATGGGGTATGACTTTTTGTGGACTGTGCGTTGAAAACTACGATTTTGGGGACGACGACCGACGACGCTTTTGAAGCTACACCGTTCCATTCTAAGTGCGGTAATAAGCGCAGAACTCGTTTCGACTGCTGTTATTTCTGTTTGTGTTTGGTTTGATGTTATTTTATTGGACTGATGTTATACTGCAGCGGTTGCTTGCTATACTTCCTATTTTTAACATTAGGTACTTTTAGTAGGTATATATACCGATAAGTTGTGCCTGAAACCATAATATGCCCTGGTGATGTCATGTTATGTTCTGTGCAATAGGTACAAGTAAGCATAGGCCAGCGGAGAGTTTGGGCCATAATTCACCACAATAGCCATGACGCCTAGCCATGCGAAGACTAAACACGCCTTTGAGAACATTATGAAGAATTCTGTACGTCTCATCATGATAATATTCGATGATTGCAAACACTTCAAAAACTCAATCCCGTACTTATGACTCGGCTTAAACAATAGGGCAATGTGGGTTTAAATCATAAGGATATTCAGAAATTCATATGAAGCAGTTACAAAGACGATTTTGCAGCATTAACATTATTTTGTCCGCGAGCATGCGAGTTGAAGGTTGAATCAATAGTTTTTGTGATGCTGTAGAGTAGTCAGAATAAATTTCAAATTTCTCCGGATCAGTGCAAGGCGAATGTTACATATTGCAGACCGGTTGACTACATTGTGAGCGTTTAAAAAGTTGCAATTACAAATTTTTCAATTAGATTAAGCCTCCCATTCAAGCGTGGCTATTATGAATTTGAATTGAGAAAAATTTCAGCACCCAATGTAAGGACAAATTAATATGAAACGCACGCATTGTCATCCAAACTAAACGTGTATGCAAAATATCATCTTAATCGGTTGAGGATAACTGCTTTGAAATTCTATTGCAAGATTTGACCCAAGCATACATACTTTACTTACATACCTACATTGCAAGTTAAATAAAAGCTTGTAAAAAAGGACCCTTCCCTTTCCTTTTGTACATAAGTATGTATTTATAGATTAGGTACTCAAGGTTTATAGTTACTAGGTACAGTGCTGCTGTGCAGTTATCCTTGCCACGATTACGGGAATATTTCTGTCCACGACACACGTTACGTACTTCCAGTGACACGTGGGAGTATAACTGTTACTAGATTATTATCGTGAGTCATTTAAATCAGGTCAGCTGTTCTGAGTTGTCTTTTATTTCTGTATCTGTGTTTTCTCATAAAGTCATGACTGGCCGTCGCTAGCGGCTTAAATTGACAAGACATACCTTTGTACAGTGAACAGTAGAAAATTGTGACTTACGGGTACAATAAAATATTTGAATGTAAATCTTACCATACAAAAAATTGGAGTCTCCGTCTGTGATATTACAATTAAAGTCAATAATGTAACGGAATGCTATTTATATGAAGTTTACATTTTCAATAGATTACGGGACTCTTCTTTACAAGATTTCCAAGCAAAACTAGGACCTCGTCGATAAATTTCGTCCGTAATAAACTAGGTATAAAGCTACTACCCTGTTTCTTCGTGTGACCTCTGCAACAGAAACATTTCATAACACATTTCAAAGCTATATAGGTACTAACAGTACTAAGTGCTCTATCATTAAACTGTCTCTACTTCATGAACCGGATTTTCCGTTGAAAAGTTACCAAGAAGGCTCTAGAAACGATTACACTGGCACTCAAGAGTTGAGACCCAATAAAACAGTACTCAGCAGCCTAAATCGATAAAAACAGGTCAATAAAACTTTTTATGTGACAACGCAAAAGAGCACTCAATAAATAATATGGGATCGTGACAATCTTACAAAAATATAACAGTAGATTTCTTATTATTTAAGGACTCTTTAAAGGGCTTCACGAAAGGGTTCTTTTGGAACTTCTCATAGTCCTCATACTTCGCGTGCCAATGCGCGTTGGCAACCACACCGCTTCGCACTGGAAATTAAATCGTAGTAACTAGTAGTAGGTAGTCGCCAAGTATTTCCTCTCATTTATTTTACTTATTCAAAACTAACATTTCCAGCATTTTACAATTTAATCTCACTTATTTAGTGTTACTTATCCTTAAGCCAGCCTGAATATTTAATATGTTAGTTGAACTTGCAAGTATGCAATTAATATTTGAGAGGTTGGAGATGGGATACATTTCTTATAGTTTTAGTTGGTATTGGAAAAACACTTGCAGATTAGTATGAAACTATCGTGTGAAACACAAACGAGTACGAGCTTTACCTACGTTTAAAACATAACTGTACGTTAATGAGTTTACTAAAGATTTTCACAAAATATGTGGCTCACGTTTCTTAACGTTCCATTTCGGTCCACTCCCTGTTAACTGGAATAAATTGAATTGACATCGTTTCATTGGGAATCTTATTATCCTTACGTCCTTTCAAAACACGTTTAACCAGTGGCAGCATGGTGGCAGCTCAGACAATTAACTGACTGTTAATTGTCTTACATAATATGCGAAACGCTGTCACCGGCAGCATGTAGGATGTTTGTAATTGAAGTCGTGTTACTTATTTCCGATTTTCTCTCATTCCAGGAAATTTCGAAGGTGTAGGAGTACCTGCATCCACATGCCACCTAAGTAAGCTAAGTAGCAATCACGCATATGATTAAGAATTAAATAAACATTATCATCTTGGCTTATTTGATTAAATCTAACGTGCAGTGCAAATTGTCCATCATTGACACATTATCACCAAGTTGCATTTTAGAATTGTTTATAAATGCTATGTTTTTCGTTTAACAAAAGCAGAAATATGATATATTATTTCAAGAAGGATAGTTCCTTCGTGCTGTTCCTGCACTCGTGCACTGGAATTAGCGTCGTCTGGCTTACAATATTTCTGATCACATGGTCCCTTCTCGACAAATAGATTGATGAACATGGTCACACCAGCGAGTCACACAGGTAACATTGGAACACAGTACAGAACAGTAAGAATAGCTTACGCTCAAAATACACTAATAACACAGCAAGCTTTCCTGTTCACACTACTGCAGTCTCGTGTTGTTTTCGACCAACAGCAACAAATCCATTTGAACAGTTTTATGGACATCGTAATTTCATATATATTGCTGCCACACAATGTCACGTACGAAGTATGTTTCATCATAATATCGGATTTATTTTAACGGTTACGACATCTCACTTAACGTCGTACTCGACAGGCGCCCACATTTTCCGCTTCTGACAGCTTTTTGATAAGTCAGTCGATAGCTGTCGATAGTTAATACTTCAATGTGTTCAATATCTAGCACGAACTAGCACGAACATTACAATCAATCAATAAACTTTTATAAAGACATCCAATAAAAGTTTAAAGTGCTCTTTCCGATCCATACTATCATTTGAGGCTTTTCAGCCTTCTAGGCTATACATTTTTCAAAACTTTCTCCATTACTTAAAATGATATTATCTATTTATATTTAACGTAGTGTTATAATATACTCCTTTGCCTGATAGTCGTTGTGAATTCCAATTAAATATATGAAGTTGTGAGATTATAATATACGAACACATACCTACTCGTATTTCCCAATTTATTATTTTAAATATTTTTTCCGATCGAAAGCATCAGGTAAAATGTAATATTATTGTTTGTAAAATGTAATTGGAAATAACTTACAAATTTTTTGTTATATTTTTGTGACCGGTTCATGAAAAAAAACGGTCCCATGCATTGCCCAACCACCCCTGAAATCAATGCTTTGAAAACTAAATCGTTCCGTGCCTGGAATCATTAACCTTGTTGCAGTTTTTATCACTTCACATTCCGCTGCCCTCGAATAGTATTTATGTTGCTACATATTTATACATTAGAGTGATTAGTTTGAGCCTCTACACAATGGAAACAAATAACTTCCATTAGACAGTTAATCAAAAGTAGGTAACAATTCAAAAATATTCATTCATTGTGTGTGATTTTATCTATCTGTAATATAATAATAATAATATAATTATTATATTATTATTATTTTATTTTTTATATAATATCTACTTATTTAAATAATGACTAGCGAACAAAACATTAGTGGCCCCGCAATTGTTTCAACGCTTAAGCAGCATCAGGCGAGGTCGGTGGTTTAATGAAGGACTGCTAGAGATAAAATTTCGTATGCACTTTTCGTAGAGTAAGTTAAACGGTGGGTTTCAGCTGTTATCTTTGAGTCTAAAAGCTAAAAGCGAAAAGCTAAAAACTGCTTGTACATTTTCGAGGTCAGTTGCGAAAGTTGATATAGGTGCCAATGACCAAATTAAATACTATGTGGAACGTTCTTTTATTAATTTCGCATAACAAAAACTGCAATAGTTTTATCATAGAAATCCAGAACGGAGTAAGGGTCAACTGTTTTGTGTGCTAATTGCTTTGTACTTTGTAGTATCATAGAGCGTGATCATGCAACAAGTGTCGCTATTCACGTGATACCCTGATGCTCTGGAGGTGCTATTGTAGATCGAGTGTTCTGAAGAGCTGTGAATGAAACTGAAAATAAAAGCTCGCGAATTTTTAACGGCGTGCCATAGTGATTGATGTTTGAAATGAACCACAAGAAAGACGGATCGTTCGTTTATTTTTGAGTGACTCGGACGGACTCCACATGGATCTATGTAAAAAAATAAATAGTAAAACAAACACGCCCTGAATGACTGATTCCCCATCGTCCAGCCTAAGAAGTGAAAAGTATCAATGTTAAATTAGAGTGATGTTGTTCTTAGTATGTAGGGAGTGCCCTACGTCCGGGAGTCCCTTCTTAAATAGTGATTCAACACGTTTCCCCGCGGTACCTACTCCAGACAGAACGTTTCTAAATGAAACTTCTAGGGTGGAGAACGGTTTTAAATAAAAAAGTAATGTGGGATTTGATTTCTTAGCTGATTTTAAGCTGTTCCTGACGAGCACCAAAAAAAAAACATGGAAGTTTATATAGAGTAATGATATAAAATAGGTAATAATCGTTATCTACCATATTCATTGCCTTCCATGTTACATACCCATTTACTCGTATGTACTTACTGCTCCACCTCTATAAGTAGGCGACAAGACGGTTTGAGGATTAAATTAACTTAACAAAGTTTCAGGCTCAAACATAGACTGAGCTAGACGTTTAACAGCTTTAATCCGTTTAAGCAAGGTTAAAGTCCTTTACTTTACTTTACCAGAGTTATTATTGTATAATAGTTACATTATTAGTCAATCATACAGTTGATTCAGTTCCTTCATGGCTGCCACTGGTGGCCCACTGCATTATACCTGGCGAACGTCATGCTAATCGTTGATGTACCAATTAAACATATTTACACACACACAGACACACACACACTCATGAATACACACACATACTCATGTACTTACACATTAACTTAATTACGTAGTTTTACAATTAATTAATTAGACGTAGGTACATTCTTTGCACTCCACTGTACCTACTGTCCGGTGACCGTTTGAGATAATGTAAGTAAAATTTCTTTGTGTGAGCGCTGGTACCCATAACACAAGTTAAATGTTATAATGGGTACCAGAGTTCAATTAAACACGCTCATAAAGAATATTGTATGTAGTAATAATAATAAATAATAAAAACTTTTATTTCGGGCCGAGGTCCATATTTTGGGTTAGTAACAGTCTTAACCTATGTTAGTAAGTATAACAATGGTATGATTTCTGGAAACGTGTTGTTGTACAGTTTTATGGAAATAAACATTATTATTATATTTATAAGTACTTTATAACTGCGATACATTTCCATTTAAACTAAAAGTCGTGTACCCAATGAGCCTAAACTACTTAATACAAGCTGAAAAGTTTTGTTTTTAATGTGCACAAGATGATTAGTAGGCGTGGGGCAACTCGCAAGGTGGTACGGGCTATGGGGCCACGCGGGCCGCCGCCGGCTGCCAGCCTGCCGGTGCCGGTGATGGAGCGCTGCGGTACACATCGATCATTTAAATGCATGCATTCGACAGTTACTGCATTTCCTGTGGAATGGAAATTTGTGGCACTTAAATCTCTCATACAAAATGTAGTGTTTGGTTTTAGCGTGTTGCAATACGGTTTACGGTTTGGCAGCAAAAAGGCACAATTTATGGTTTCAGTGGCGGAGGAAATCGGTTCGGATAGGTGCGATGTTTTGATAAATAGCTTTTGAATTTATACGAGCTATTGACAGTAATAACCGGCAATTGAATTGTCTTTGTTTGCAGTTTTCCAAAAATATTTCGTTTTACTCTCGTATATCGTATCAGCACCGTGATGTAAGGTGGTCGGCATCGCTTATAGAGCGCCTCCACTTTATAAACGGCTAAATTCTTAAATAATATAGTTAACAGTAAGCTCATTTCAACTTTACGTAACATGATTTCAATGCTTGATGCTCAATCATTCTTCATTGACTAATTTGGCATGAGTTTCGTATTCCATTTTAAATATCACGTCTGTTTTCTACAGACTACGTTACAGTTTCAATCACCAATTGAAGGCAAATCTGCTTTAATTAAGGGTCGTTCATAGAATTGTTTGCGGGCGACATTGGCTCGCGTCGGCGGCGGCCAGTCCGAGAGAATCCGCTCACAACTTGGAAACTAATTTCCTGGGGCACAAAGCAATCGCCGGATCGATGTGTACCATCACTGATAGAGCACGCGTCACGCTCCGTTGATTGATACCAGACTGCTCCTTTGTCAGGTTGGTTCACAACATGTGAAAGAGCGGTCCCCGCAAGAGGCGCTCTGATTTCAAAGCTCACAATTTAGATAAAATAATGTATTCTCTCTCCCAAGAGACAAGGACTGCTTTTGCACAAAGCTGCGACGAGGCATGATGATAGGTATACCTGAGTGCCACGTCGTTTTGCTCCAATCCTATTCATCCAATACACAATGGCGACATCCTAAGCCGAAGCCTCACAGCAGGATAGATTAGTCGCAATTTCGCTTTTTAGGATAGAACTTTGAAGCGCGATTTATCTCTCCTTATTATTTGTATTTTTTCACGCTGGGTAACGCATTTACGCATTCCGCCCGGTGCTGTAAGGACTCGGGCGGGTATGTCTAAAACTCAGCGGCACCATCAACGGGCGGCATCATCATTATCTCTCCTCCCCTGAAATGTTTTCATCTATCTGAGCTTTTCTAGCTCTCCACAATGGTCAATGGCGGTGTAAAGACTAGTAGCGCCAACAGTAACTGTCCATTCTAAACAGAAACGTTGTAGTAGTCCTTATGGAAGTCACAAGGAAGCAGATTGAAGCAGCATCGTTGCGCTTGTATAAAATCAGTGAGCTGCGCTGTACCCGGGTAGGTCGCTGGTTATTAAATTTATGCCAAAACTTTTCTACAACATGAAAAATATTATCGACTTCAAGTAAAGGAGATTGCTAAGAGCACTTCGAATTCGAATGGATTCGGTGAACGACTTCAGGTCCCATTTCACGTCTAGACTAATAGCTACTCGTACTTAGCACTGGTTGCACCTGTATTGTTTTGGCATACTCGTAGGTCGCCGGTCCAAGAGAATTCGCTCACAACTTTGAAACTAATTTCCTGCGGCACAAAGCAATCACCATCTCTGATAGAGTGCACGGCACGTTCAACTGATTGATTCCACCCTTGTGAGGTTTGCTCGGTTAACAAGTATTTACATGTGATACACGATCGAATGAATTCTGAAGTTTGAACTGGTTTGTGCAAATATGAAAAATTTCGAAAATCTCTTGGGACATAGTCTCAAAACTATCTGTCTGTCTATCTATCTATCTAAAAACATGTAAACGATAGGGTAGATCAGCAATGCAATGAATTATTATTCAATCAATAATATATTTACCTAACATAATATACCTCTATGAGACTATGTATGAATATGCATTAGTATGGTAAAGTTCAATGATAATAATATGCATTGAGTTCCTTTAAAATACCTGGCAACGTACTTCTATCTTTTTACTTACCATTACTTCCAAGAAATTATTATTTGTACCACGATCTGACGTAGATAGAGATTCCCAATAAGTATTAAGACGACATTGCTGCTCTTTTAGGTATAGTTAATCTGTATGTGTGCTACCCTTAAGACTACGAAGCACGTCCCATCGATTGATTCTCGGCTGCTCCTTTTATAAGGTTTTCTTTATTTAGAACTTTCGGAAAATGTGCAATTTCATTATCTCTTCAAGCTCCTTGCTCCTTGAGCAGTTCTGCAAAGTTTATTTTAACTTCAAACTAAATGGAATATGACAGGATATTTTAATCGTATTAGTTTTCAAAATTGGCCTCCAATTTTTTTCCCAACTTAAAGCTATTCGTGTCTGAAAAGATATATCACTTTTCTTTCTTACTTCCTGTGATGGATTACATTAGCAAAGTTTGAGTATAGGGGTCGAGTCTTCGAGATGTGTCATTTTCGAGAAGTCTGAAACTAATAAGAAACAAAAGGTTTTTCTAACGAATCACGCCGTCAAGGAAAAAACATTGACAAACGCAACCAGAACTAAACCCACCTAAAATGCTTTAAAAATTGCAAATGTTTATTTTTGTTTGTTTGTTTTTTTTGTTTAGTTTGCGTGGTTCATTACTAACATGAATTATAAAGCTTATGCAGACTTAAGCTCAGTCAGACTTTTACTTGTTAGAATACTATTTGAATTGAAAATTTTCGATCTGAATTTCAGATTCTGAAGGCAAAATTCAGGTAATTCGTCTGGATTTCACTTATTGAATTCTGTTAAATAAAGAAGGTAAACTTTATAATAGAAATAAGAGTATCTGGCGGGTTTATACGTTGTCTAGTTTAAAGAAGAATATCGTGTTCGATATACGTATGATTTTTATATGTCACTTCTGTATATTATTTGTTCCCAAATACAAGTCTATTTTATTCTTGCTCAGTTTATTATTATAAACCTGGATTTCAATAGTAGGCTCTAATTATTTACTTTTTTCCATGTCACCGCGATGTTTTTATCATATAGTGCACGAAAATATTTTTAAAACATACCATGGACCATACCCATGGACATCTGTGACTAGCCTGGAATTGGACTGTCTGAGGGACTGTTAGTTACTCCTGTTAGTACTTATAAGCTGTTAGTTCATTAGTATTCGTTAGTAATGGGACTATGGGTGTTATGACTGTTAGTGACAGTAAGTCCTGTTAGTAAGTATTAGATTAGCGTGAGCGTGAACGGATTTTTTTTTTGTCTAGAGGCTCAGTTCTGATTGAGTCGCCCCGCGACTTTCCACGCTGTATCATTAGCATTAGCAAGTAGAAATTAATCAAGTAAAACCTAGAGTAAGTACATCGTTGTAACGAGCGGCGCCCGTCTTTGTCCGTCGCCGTCTTTTGCCGGCGCCGTAATCCCGCCGAGTGTTTTAGTGTGATTAAACATTTGAATCTGAGCGCTCGGCGCCTAAGCACGACTGCGTTTCAAACGAAAATCGCATGGATTCGGGAAGCTTTGGTTGCACTAATTAGCGGCACGGACCGGCCATCAAAGGCCGGGAGAGACTAGTCATAAGTATGTCTTTCAAACGGAAGCTCATTTCACTAATTATGTTTAGTGCCGACACTGTTTCATTTAATTTTATAACTGTTGCAATTGCCAGCTACAAGCCAATTTCTAATATCTATGTTTATAATTCATTTCTATTACATAACAGAGTTTTTAAATTGTGACATTTTAAACTACCCACTTAGAATGAATACATACATTCAATTAAACTAAATGTAAACATTTTATTCATTAGAACATTAACTTTAAATTTAACAATTTAACAACATTTATCAGGTTTCCTCACGATGTTTTCCTCCACCGTTACAGCAGGTGACATTTAAAATGCACATAACTTAGAAAAGTCATTGGTGCGTGCCGCTGGGATTTGAACCCGGAACTCTCGAGTGAGAGGC
>DWMR01000062.1:0-17921 GCA_018245355.1 Dalla costala
CTTATAGCACATCACTAATCATGACCAACTGACACCCTTCAGGAATGCATTCTCTGAGCGGCCGGACTATAGTTACACACAGCAATATATCATGTAAACTTTATAAATGTGAGTATGTTTGTTGGTTTGTCCTTGTTTCACGCTGCAACAGAGCAACGGATTGACGTGATTTTTTGCATAGAGATTTTTTAGGGCTCATTAATCCCGAAGAAAAGCACGGTTCCAGTGGCATGGAAAAGGGAATGATACGCGGGTGGAGTGGCGGACAAAGCCCATTTTTATATATGGGTACTTTATAACTGTCCTTATCTCCAGTCTTTCATTTTAAGTGATGTTTACTTAAATAATAATATCTAAAGACTTACAACAAAACATGTAATACTCACACTAAAACTAGCTGAATCTTCATGAGGTTGTAACATGTACCAATTAGGCTCATGATTCATGATAATAGTATCCAAGTCCAAAAGCACTTCACCAAGAAAATCATTGGGACCATATCGAGTTAAATCCCAAACTGTGACCTAAAAGACAACCAGACACAGACAGACAGAATTTTTAGCAGTGAAAATTATTTTAATGTAGGTTTATTCAAAAAAGCAAAAATTTTCGCAAGTTTACACTGACCTTCAATATAGAGAAACATTTTATCATCGTCATTTGTATTTAATAAGAGTATGCAGAGTAATAAAGCTTAAACGTCGTAATCTTAAACGATTATAGCAATCTTATTTGTAGAAATCAGTGTCAACTAACCTCTAGTGTTCTTTTCTTAATGTCTGCTATCCGGACACCGCAGTATACAAAAGTTTGATTCCACCTCGGCTCCATAGTGTTCGCTAATGTTTTGGTTCTTCGTTTACTCTTTTCACTCTTGTCGGGTAAGAGAAAGATCTTCGCATATGGGCATCGAGGGGAACCATCGATTCGTGTACTCAAACCACTGGCAGAAACTACCGTCACGAGCAGTTGAAGGGCAGGGATGTCGAAGTATATTTTTAACTGTATTCAAATATTTTACAGAGTAACTTTTGACCTTCTATTTATAAAATATTTTAGTTATTGCGTAAAAATAAAAAGTAAAAAAGATTATTAATTTATTAATGTCAATTACTTACTGAAAGAGTAAATATTAATCTTCAACAACAAACGTAGACAGCGAATTGTTTGAAAGCCGTGCAATATGTTATTATACGTAATTTCAAACCGTGACCTTTGAAAAGTGATTGTTCGGCAAATATTTTTGTTTCTAGTGCTCTATGTTAAGAACGCGTGGGACGCTTGTATGTTTATAGTATGTAATTTATAATCTACAGCTCACGCGGTTATGCTGGCATCTCAACGAAAAATCAATGAGGATGAGTCGCAAACATTGTTATTCAACTCTGTTTCCATTGTATATTTCTGAACGTGAAAAATATAACAAGTACAATCGACGCTCAAAGCCAAACGGATAACATTCATCGTTGCTGTAGATTTTCGGATCAGAATAACTTTAATACAATTAATGATCATTGGATGCCCCATTTTGCTGAATTCATCGTGCATGTGACATAGTTATTAAATTTCACAAAATGATTAGATTATTAGTGCCTAATTGTGGTTTATGGGCTGAAAATTTGGAATAAGAAGAATGTTTTCCATCGGACCTGTATTCGGCCGGCGACGCCAGCGTTGTAATGGCCGTGCCGGGCGAAGCGGCGCCGCGCGTGCACGTCTGGCGAGCCCGGGGACGTCACCAGCACGCTGGGCTTCTCGCAACCGCCCATTATCTCCGTGTACACCTCTGCACAGAGTGCGCTCATCAAATAACGCTCCTACAGAAGACTCCGCTTAAGACGACTCACGGTTTTAGCTATCGTACAACTCGTGGAAGCAGGCGCGGTGGCGAGCGAGACAGTCTTTATCCGACGGAAAACACCACTCCGGCTCTACGTTTGGTTACGAGATCGCGCCCGCCACAGCGCCTGCGACTGTTAGTGAACAAGCACTTAAAAATCTTTTAATTTTTTTATGAAATCTTTATTTGTCTATTTAAATTTCAATACCATAAAACGTGGCTGGGTCCACCTATTAAACAAGGAAATATGTTTGTGGCAGGTGGCACTTAATTCATCTGGTCCACTCTCCCATAAAAAATACAACACCTTACTGCTAAACTGCTGCCAAAACTTGTGCAGTCATATCGTAACCATCTCCACTCCATCAACAGTTCCAGTTCGTTGGATGTCTGTCGTTCGCAAGTGGAAGCATTGCACGCATGTGTGTGGGTATAGTGTTTTGGTGTTTTATTAAAACGTATGAAATTATGTCAATAATAAATAGCAGGGCAGGGGTAAGACCGCATTACTAGGGAAGTAGTTGTAAACGTGATTGTCTTCAAGCGGGTTCTCCTGAACGTATCTGAGCACAAACATTTAGGACACCAATTTTCCACTAATCTATATATGTATACGTGGAACACTAGCAACAGTAATGCTACACTATTATAATATGCTCTACAAAACATTTACGTAAGTGTTTTGAGTGACTAATAACTATTCTAATATTTCTAGTATTCTTACTTATCGAGGATTAATCCATGACAATGTGTTTTGTTAATTATTATAAAACAAAAGTAAATGTATCATGTTCTAAAATAACAATCCGATACTACATTACAACACAGCTAAAAAGATTAAAATTACAATTCCCACCCAAGTCAGAGATTGACCGTGATATTACATAAAATCGGTACATGAGAGATTTAGGTAGGTGATCGGTAACAAGGTAACAACACAGGTTATTATGTAATTCAGTAAATTGTATGACAATGGTTTTCATGCTACAGCTATTGTGAAACCACAACAATCGTGGTTAAACAATCATTTCCTATTTTGCGGTTAAATTCCGTTCTGATATTTATTCGATAGTAGTAACACAAGGCATCAAATATAAGATTAAGTAGGTATATGCATAGAAATATAACGTTTTTAAATCTAACACAATTAAAATTTTCATGATTGCATGCACTTTCAAAAATGTTAACAGTTGTCATAAATGAAACCGTCCAAAAGTTGTTGAGACGGATGTTGTTAACTATCATACCTTTGTGTGTTCTCCATGGTTGCGCCGGCGACCGCGTGGGGGCAAGCGATCGTGCGACCACCAGCTCCACGTGGGTGTCGTGCTTGCTGCTCGCTATCACCGCTTGTACCTCATCGTTGGTGCGACCCTGGAGGTGCATTCCGTTCCACTGTAGCACCTCGTCACCTGTTCACGAAGGATTCAATACTTTAAATGGATTTAGGAAAACGTATTTTGGTTTGTTGGCACTCTGTCTTGGGCTGGATGTTTGCTGTATATATTGTATTGTAAGTATATAAGTGGAAGTTGTGTAAGTGAAAGCTTTCATTTTATAGATTATACTTAGCTGTGGCACGAGGTTTCTTGCGTTTTTGTTAAGTTTGTGCGTGTTGAAGGGTTCAGCAGATAAATTCTTAACTACTGTACTCAGCTTAGGTGTTTTGGTATAAGACTAATTTATTCAACATTAGCCAGCCGTTGATTTTTTTGATGTCTAGCTTACAAATTGGTCTGATAATAATTGGCAATGCATTAAGATATGATTGGTATTGGTATTGTAAGACTCGATAAATGGTATCAGCTGTGAAGCAGATTTTTTAATTCCGTCGGCAAGGTTAAGAATTTTATTTAAACTGTGGTTTATAATTGGTAGTTGGAACAGCTAGAGACGACAACAGTAACGATCCAACGATATCCAAAGATAAAAAACCACTACGACATAGGGGGATGATACAGTAATTCGTAGCTGCAGCTGGCTTAAAAATCTATTTATCTACATATTATACTATCAAGGCAAAAAAAAATCATCACATTTAGCATTCATTTTGAACCTTTCCTAAGGAAAAACTAAAACGTTTATGTTCATTTAGAAAGTTCATGGTGTTATTTTAATTGCAATTTAAGTTTAGAGAAGTTGTGTATTTGAATTTCTTACCTGTCCTTACTTGGCCTTCTAGATCAGCTATAGATCCCTTCTTCACTTTCTCAACGATCGCCCCGCGAGATCCGTCCGGGAGAATCTTGCCTCCCACAACCTTCAAGCCGAGTATTGCGGCTGAAGAGTGTGTGCTGCCCTCTACGACGGACTTTCGGAGCACCATCTGACCGACCATCCGCGTACCGTCCGCAGACGCTTGCCAGCTCAGTGGAAACTGTTAGGTTACCAACACTATCATTAAATTCCAAATTTGTCATAAAACAAAATAACATCAATCATATCGATTCAGTGCGGGTCGCAAAACACCAAAGTGCACATTCATTAGTA
This sequence comes from Dalla costala, assembly GCA_018245355.1. NCBI lineage: Eukaryota > Metazoa > Arthropoda > Insecta > Lepidoptera > Hesperiidae > Dalla > Dalla costala. The sequence continues at coordinate 4,331 of DWMR01000062.1, forward strand.
CATACAGTATGCATGCCCGCAAATGCAACATGCTGCAGCCAAACACGAAAACTGTACAGTACAGTAGAGTGGGTACTCTAACGTTTTGAATAGAATTATATTCCATTATAAATATTTTAAGTAAGTATTGTATCCCACTTTTGACCCCTTGAGATACCATACAAACAGCATTAGAAAATAATATAAGAGCGTAAACGTATGCTACAAGTATGCTCAATTCAACTGGATAATGGTGTATTTAATATTAAGATTTTAGATGAAGTATAGAATAGGAAAGTTTGCAAAAAAAAAATGCCAGTAGTGCCAAGGAATTAGAACATAATAGCCATTATGTACCTTAGGGCAATCGCCCCTGTTTGAGTCTTCGCTGGAGGTGAAAGTACTAGAAGTATCAATGCCCGAATCTTTAGTGGCCGAGTCCTGGCTGGTCTGCCGTTCCGACTCCCACCGCAGGGAGGCCCAGTCGTGCGGGGCGCCGGACGCGTCGCGACCTCCTCGGGGAAACGTCGCCGCGCCCTCGTGCCCGTCAAAGCGGACAGTCTTTTTTCTTCTCTCCGTGAAGCGTCTGTTATCAGCGGAATCTTCCCACAAGTAGGCACTCTTATAGACGGCGCGATCGGACCGTGGGCCTTCGTCGGGCGCGTAGGGCCGCAAGTACGAGCCCTCGCCGTTGTCGCGAGCGCGCCACCGACAGTCGGTCACGGAGTCGAAGCTCCGTCCGCCGGCGGGCGTCCTTGATGTATCGAACGCCCCGCGCGCATCCGCCAAGTACGTGGTGGGCGAATGATTAGTCAAATTGTAATAATTGTTGACAGCCACGCTGGTGCTGCGTAGATGCGGGTGCCGGAGAGATGCACACGCTTCAACTTGTCCTAAGAATGACATCGGATAAATAGCATACGACTTTACACGCGCCTTCAATAAGCGACTTGCGCGCCCGAACGCGCCCGGTTCCGCCGCGGTATCAGTTACGACAATAGTAATCCTATCCATCGGAATATATATTTCCCATTCGTTTTTGGAATAACAGCCGTCTAATTACACCGTTTTCATTAAAGGCAAAATAAACCTGCACCAAATAAAAGTAAAGCGGTGATAACGCACAAGCGGAAAGAATGTGTTACAACTTATCAAAGTCATACAACGTGAAACAACAATTTACAAAAATAAGTAAGAGCACGTTCACAAATTCTAACAATCGAAATGTTAACAAGTGTTACACTTCCTTTCGCCCAATCATGCGATTCGCTTGAACGGAACGTGCAACCAAACCGGTTGAAACACGTAGAAATTTTTCACATGTTTAACCTATTTAACAGTTATATTATTACTTACTGCTTGAATAAAATAGAGTTCTTGTCTGATCCTGTAACGGCTTGAATTAAAATTTCAGATTTCTAACGAAGTAAATCTTCATAACTTGTATGGGGAGAGATTGAGGCCAACAATGGATTTATAATAGCCAGATCCAACAGGATAATCAATTTCCGAAGTGCCTTGTGTGGTTGCCACTAGTTGTCAGGTCAGGTCAGTAACTTAGAAGTCTCACCAGCCCAGGCCCAATGGAACTGTTATGCCTAAATTTGCCTCGATGCATATGGAAATTTACGCCAAATGATGCAATCTTTGGTCAGCCATGTTTTGTAATATGGATTGAACGTAGCGAATAGCACCAAGCTATATCTCTCAGGGTTAAGGAATCTTATCGCATCTTGGTCGTGTACGGTGACTGCCAGGAGACAAATATCAGACGTGTACAGTACAAAATAAAAAATGAAAAAAAAGAAGACTGAAGCAAGGGAAAGGCGGAGCGCGGAAAAGGGTTTTACTTTCTGGTTTGTCTAGCTAGGTAGAGTCCGCCTAATTGCTAGTTAGCAGAGTATAATTTATTAGGTCAAAGGATCAGAGAAGAAACATTTAAAAAACCTAATTAACCTTGACAAGAAGTGGGTTATAGTTTAAGCAAATATTGGTAGGTACATTTACATTTTTGTTGTGGAATTATCTATTCATATTGCAATATCATGGATGTAAAAAAATACCAACCAAAGACAAGAATAAAAATCGACATTTGATTTGATTTGAAGTAACCTAGTGAAAGAACCATTTCAATATGTAAATGTACCCTCCTAACTTTGTCAAATAAAAACATCGATCGACTAAAGTAAATAAACCAAAAAAACAATACAAAAATGTAGTCAAACAGCCATTATACTTGGTCGTTCAAAGAAGGAAGTACTGAGAAAGGAACGCAAACGACAATCAAACAATGACCATTAATGAAACATCTAAATTTAGCAAAGTTTACAACGCATCATTGCAACGCCCCGAAAATCACGCCCTCTCACCGATAAGAATTTTTTCATTTTCTCGTCTAATATCGCTTGTCGCTGGTTTCTGGTGCCCCCCGGTCTGCTCCTATCTCTATTACCTGCAAACAGTGGAATGGCGAGTGAGCACCCGCCATTATGTCTATGCAGTTCGGAAGAAGCGACGAGTCGAGGCACTGCGCGGCTGCCGGGCGCGTATCGGAAGCACGCGAGGCGCTCGCGAGCGATTAAAGTGAATTCACATCAATCAATCTATTACATCCTTAGTAACAAGTAAGCATTAGCATGAACTTAGTTCAAGAGTTAAAAGTTGCCTCTATCTGCAAAAAGACAGCTGAAATCGATGAATCGGTTAATATCTTGTTTGTCTTCAAAAATATATCCGTACTGTACTTACGTTTTTTCACACTACATGAACAAAACATGATATAATTGTAAACACAAAATATGTCATGTACCTATGGATAAGTTTAGGTGCTCTACATAATTAATTGCTAAACAAACATTAGTTATAAGGACTCTTAATCAACTTAACCCGAATGCTAGTTAGTCTACTGCCTTATTACAATTAATACAATACCTCGCACGGAACACCTTAACTTTATCAATGTTAAATGCAAAAGGACGAATGCGACACAAACGTAATAGATGAATTATCACAAAAATAATAATGTCATCATTTTTAATGCGGCAACGGTAAGTATGATTTGTGTCGTGTCAGTGTAGGTGTGCCGTATGTGAAGGTGGTATAAATAAAACTAGCTCGGATGGAAGGGATTTGCAACGAAGAGGACGGGAGCTGGTGGCAATGTAGAGCGGCGGGGCGGCAGAGCGTGCGTACTGTACTCACCGCGGTCGCGGTACTCGTCGTTCTCGTCGGAGACGCACTCGGGTACCTCGTCGTCCGACGACGAGGAGCGCGGCGGCAGCGGTGGGTGCGGCATCAAGTGCGTCGGCCCCGACATTGCCAACCCCGGCTCGTCGTACACCGACTGCTGTTTAGGATGTATCAGACTTCCATGTGATCGAGCTAGTCCTTCCAACTCGTAGCAGTGGCTTTCCTGCTGACTATACTGCCGACGCAAGGCACTTCCTGATCTTTGCAGTGGATGATTCTCTTTCTCCGCTGCACTATGCGCTCTTTCTAATTTTGGTCTTTTATCGTGAGAAGACTCGATTTGTGGTTGCAAATCTTGCAGGTCCGGATCAAATGTCCACAACACTGAATCGTGGCCTGCACCCTTCTGCATCCACTTTCCCGTTTTTGATAGAAGTTCTTGTTTTTTACGACACAGTATGCAAACCCATATTACCTGTAATACATCTTGGTATTAATTATGTTAAAATAAAAGGTCCAAAAATGTTTCTACATAACTTGTGACCTTAGATTAAGAAATACCCCTGTGACGTATCTGTGGTCAAAAACACAAAGGCCCAATTTCTAGATAATTAGATATTAAATATTATCAGTGAGCATACTCATGCCAGTGAGTCAGTCGTGACAAAACTTGAGACACTTTCTCAATAATAATAAATATGATAAAAATAAACTCTTTTACATAGGCTACTTCCAACTTCCACCCTAAAACATTTGGTGGGTCAACTATTCTGTAATAACTAGATTACAAATTGAAAACACTCCTTAACTTGACGTGAAAACGTGAAAATTGACTCGATGGCATAGTATGTGGAGTAGTATGTTAAAGATTCATCATGATTTCAATATGAAAAAGGGTGTATGCCTTATTTTATTAGAGCGCAGTGACTTTGGTGCCCGGAGGAAAAGGACGACATTGTCCGCAATATTGATTTTGATACAGTGGCACTTGGTGGCCAGCCTTGGTCCTCGGTTGCATCTAGGTCCTATGGTCCTACCTTATTAGAGCGCAAAGTAACTTTTCCGCCACACCGGGCGCAGCACCTGACACGGCAGTAGTGGCATGAGTGGCCGACGCCGTCCGCAAACTTGGTCTTCAGGCACATTTGGCACGTAGCGTCCAGCTCCACGCCGGCTGCCCGTTGTAGCTCATTCCTCGAGCGGATGGTCTGCTCTAGTACCGCAACTTCATCTTGTTTTCGTCTGCAGAGAAACCCGTAATCAGACCAGCTCGTCATCCATACATCTGCCTTTGAAGGTCCACTGCTTGCTTCCCCTAATTGCCGTTAATCCAACCGGATTCCCGCTGTTTACTTGTCCACCTGGTCGGAGGGCGCCCGTGCTCCTTCTACGAAAAAAATTCTACGTGGTAGAACAGAAGCCAAGCTTCATAGATTCCCCCGTCACACAGCGCGGTGATGTGCGCGTGACGTCCCACTGACGGACTCATGTAGGTACGCTCCACCAGGGTACAGAACTGAACGTAGGTAGCGAGGTAGTAAAGAACTATGAGAATTAAGGTACCTACACGTTTTTGACGTTCTTAGATACCTTGAACTCTGTACAGTATCTCCTCTATGGTCGTGGTCGAAAATTCGAAGACCTTTCTACAGACCAGCTTAACAATACAATAATGTTGTTGTCACTACTAGCCTCATAAACCTTAAGCTTATTTTTATGTTAATACAAGAGGAATTGTCCAAAACTGGTACCTATGTATGAGCAATCAAATGATAAACTAAATAAAAGCTTCGGAGAACTTTTAATCAGAAACCAAAAAAATAATTGTAAAAAAATTGAACGCAAAAATAATCTTAAATTTTTTAATCTCTTATATAAATGTATCGTAAGGAAGCCTACATGCCCAAGAGTTCTCCATAATTTGCTCAAAGGCGTGAGAAGTCTGCCAACCCGCACTTGGCCAGCGTGGTGGACTGCTTATCGCTTACTCATTCTGATAGGAGACATACTCAGTAGTGGGCCGGTGATAGGTTGATAGTGAATTTTAAGAACCTAGAAACAAAACATTAACAAGCATAGCTTGTTCAGCGGGCTGGTCGATGTAAAACGGGAAACAACCGAATGTGGTGCGATGCGACCGCTGCGGTGCGCCGAGCGATGCGGCTACAAGAAGGCCTTCATTATGTCCTGAATACATTACTGACAAGTGCACCTATTTCACAATAGGTAAGAATTGAAGAGCAATGGAATGAACTTGATTAAATTAACTACTTATTAAAGATTAAGTAGTTACTGAAATATTTAAGATTATTTTTTTGCACGTATTAAACTTTGTTAGTTGATTTATTTCTTGAGATTGAGAATCTACGAATCTATTTAATTTGAACAAGTATATTAGGTAGTCAAGGCTTGGTCGAAACCAACAATGGTATAAGGTTGGAATGTCCAATACACAAAAACGAAAAGTTAATAAATAATAAAGGAGTATAAAGCAAGCCGTTTACGGATTTGGTTTTGTATTACCTATGTAGGTCAAAAAGTAGGTCACTTAGATAGTACGATATCTGCATCTGCTCTTCTACAAACATAGCTTCTATACTTATAAAATCTTTAAGTGTAGTTAGTATTTCATTTGATTTCTATTATGTACCTACACGTTAGATATTATTATACATTCTAAGTAGGTATGATCATAGTAAGACAGAGGTATCACTATACAGAGTATTGGCTTCCTTAGGTAGACAAAGATCAGCCATGTTTAATAAATCAGACTAAATTTGCAAACGTAATATAACGCTCGGTCAGATGTTACTAAAGATAAAACAAAACTGAAGCGTAATTTAATTAATGTACTCGTATTATATTTAACATACCTAGATACAATATGCAACGTTGCGTCAGTAAAGTATTTTTCATTTACTATTTAGCTTTATTAGTAATTACTTGCCTATTTTTGGCAGTGGTGTCAATGTTAATTACTTATTCAAAATCTTAACAGATATTATTTATCTCTGGCACCCCTCGTACACAATCTCGTAGATCGGGTTAGTTTATACGTCAATGTTAACGCTGCCCTATCTATACTAGCACTAAATCCCACTGTCGCTAGAAATATGTAAGAGATTTATCACAATAATGAATTCCAAATAAGCACTATCAACCTCAGTACAATGTGCTATGCGTAGGAAAGCTACGGCACATTCACAAACACTTTCACATATGGTGCATTACGTAGAAAGATTGAACAAGACGGGAGGGTGGGAGCGGGACGGGGGACGCGGGGTGCAAGATGGGGCACACCTCATAATTTCGTGTTCGCGTTGCTCCTCCTGGCGCTGACGCATCATGACACCCTCGATGATGGCGCGCTCCTCGGCCGTGAGGTGCGATAGGTCCGGCATGTCGGCCATGGCGGGCGGCGAGCCGCGAGCGGTACGCGGGCCCGCCGCGTGCTGCGGTCCTGTGCCCGCGGCGCGACACTTTGCGCGCCACTCCGCCCGGAGGTTTATTTAATAATGCTGGGAGAGCCAATAGCGCGCGACACCACACTGACGTCAGCGTCACTATTGATCGCCGTCGCCGTGGCCCGCCCTAGCGCGCCGTCGCACGCCCTTTCTCAAATGCGTGCGCACTCGGTTTAACCAACATACTTTTCCCTCATACTTTGTCTGCCCGACGGCAGATGTTCGAACATCAAAAGAAGCTCTGCTAAAATAACATTTTGACTAAACGTTCAGGTCACTTTATTTTCATACAATGTTTAGGTAGGAAAACAGTTGATTAATTTTCTTAATCACAATCTAGTGGAGGAGGTTCGCATTCGCCAGGCAAATGGTTGACATGGTCGTTGTGGAAGAAGGTCTTATTTCCATCCCCCCAGGGGTACTTCTTCGTGCGTATACGCATGAACTCGTAATCCCGACAGTCTCCCTTCGGCGGCGGTTCGTGACCGGCAACATGTAGAGACTGTATTACGATGAGAGGAAAGCAGATGAAAAAGGTGATATATTTATATTTCTTCCAAGTGTCCTTGCCGTGATGGAATTGGGGACAGCACGGGTTGTAGGGGATGTCGGTGGGGCGGCAGCTGGTCGGCGGCGCGATGCGGCGGGCGCCGGGCGCCTGCGGGCAGCCGCCGCTGGGCTTGGGCGGCGGGCAGCACAGGCTGTAACACCTGCTGTTGCTGTTTACCACTCCGAAGCCATGGGCTCGTTGTAGTATAAGCTTCGTTATGCTAAGTTTTATACACATCATATAATTTTTAAACAGTTTTTTCTAAATTTATTATACTAAGTACTTTTTGGATTTTTCATAGTGACAACATGGTGACAACATACTTTTATGACAGTTTACTGACATACATTTCTTAAATTCTTCTTCTCTCTAAAAAAAAAAAAATGCGTAGGGTGCCAAATTACATTCCAGAACACGATGATACAGTTGCACATGCAAAAGGAATAGGTAAGCTAAATTCTAGATTTAACTACTACTTACCTATGTAGGTAAATATATTACGCGACATCTTCGCTGCTTGTAAATCGATTTAGGTGACTCCTTTTTTAATAATTATGTAGGTACCTATATTATGTCTGCAATATGGTGCTATATCAATTTTAATAAAAATGGTTCAAGCGGGTGGAATAAAGGTGGAAAACTAAGTAATTTCCTTGCTCGCGAGCATATTATTAGATAATATAATGTACTGCAGATGGCCAAACAATATTCTGGTGACATGGAGCTGATCTGATTGAAATAGAAGCCAGTCGAGAAAAACGCCTCAACGGTGAAGGTACAACAGCTACTATTAAATAAAGTTTTGGTACTAATTTTATTAGTCTTTGTTGTTTTTATTTTATTTTGTACCTATGTTATGTTAACTGCGCTCAGCTGGGCGGTCCATATGAAATCCAAATGAGTGTATTGATTTGACCTGACGCCTGTTTCGCGCTGATGTCGACTGCTCGAGTTCAACGAAACGTTTACAGAACAAAATACTCATATTACTCAAAGAGGAAGAAACGTTTCAAATCGACGGGACAAATCGATAACCAGCCGATCAAAACAACCGTCCGATGACCCTAGTTTACATGCGCGCCATAGATATAATATAATATTTATGATGCGCACTTAATAGATAGATGGCATCCTTGATGCATGGAATCTTGCATGGAATGCTAGTAAGTAAATGACATGATAAATAATAATAAATGGTAGGATGACATCGAACTGGGGTCCGCAAACGCATCCGACTGCAGGGTTACTCTCATCACGTATCGTTCGCTCTGTTCGCTCACGAAGTTAGTTGTCAAATTATTTAATTTTGTCGAGTCATGTCGGATGCCCGTTTTTGAGGTTTCATTCCTTCATTCTGTACAAAAGTGTACGGGAAAATGACATAACTCCTGAGTGGGGTTCTAATTAACCGAACGGAGCACGGTTGAATCTTTTGAACTCGTGAACGGACGACGCCCCTCAAGAATAGACCACCTGTTGAGAGGCGACAAACGTGGGGCCTACAGATTTCTAGGTATCCTTTACTACCCGGGCAGATACTCCGGAAGATCAAAGTTTTCCGGGGAAATATTTTTGTGCCCCACTGTTGTTAAAAAAAGGGAGGTGTAGATGTGTGCGTGTCGAAACGGACCTCAATTCGCTAAGTAAGCATGTGCCGCCTGGTGCCGCTGCACAGGCGACACAGCTTATTATTGGCCAGGTGGTCAGGGGAAGCGCTAGGAGTAATAGTGTTCTGAGGGGTGTGCGACACCACGTCGTTTCTGATGTAGCAACCGGTTCCCACGATAACCCGCTTAGCCAGGTTTTGTTGCGCCTGTATGTGTGTACAATGTGACTATGGAGTTAATAGGTACTTCCATGGCTGCGACTTTGCTCAATAACACAGCTACCAATTAAGGTAGAGACAAACTGAGCAATCGTAGGTACGCAACGTATGCAAGCATACGTTGCGTACGAGGGCTCAGTTTGTCATCTAGAATCTAGACTAGAATTTGCATGAAAACAGTTGACTTAGAATAGAAACATACTTATCATACGCAACGCTGTCACTCGCGTCCCACTGTCCCACGCACCTAGATCTGTCGATCCAGATCGCCGTGGGAAGGTTAAGGGGTATTCCACGCGTAAGACCAGTATGTTTTTAGATCTTACTTTCGCAACGCGTCAGACACGACATGAAAGAAAAGTTAGTCCTCAAATTCACTATTCAAATCAGAAAACATTGTACACTATGCACCTGAAAAATGACAACAACGTCGTCAACGTCTGATGTTGATATGCATTACATAGGTACTCGGGACAAGTGTGCAAACCAACTGCATCAAACGTTGCTCACGTACGCGGGTTCATGTACGTGGGCTTAGTTTGTCTTTACCTTTAGGATGATAGTAGCTACTGTTCATGAGTCATGTCATGAGTCATGAGTAATTTATGACAGCTTATGACTTAATATGATTATGACACTTGACTTGACACTTATGACATTTTTTTTAATGTGTTATTATCAGGTGTTTTGTGCACAGGTGTTCAAATTCAAACTACCTATATCATAATTATACATTTAAAATCATAAATATATCAACAACTGGACTTGAACAAATTCTTTAAATACTGTGATAAGATAATAAGATATGGACTTGGGCATACTTTTCCATTGGCCAGACTTTTATCTGTAACTGGAACGCATAATACATAATACAATACAATTATTTTGTGAGCTAATCGAAACAGACTACACTTTATGATTAAATTACCGTCGATGTGGATAAGACGCTCAGTTGGTATGTATCCTTTAATTACTTACCCAAATAATACACTATGAAGAGTAAAAATATAATGTATTAGTAATGATGCTTGTGTGAATCATGCATAGGTTTATTTTATTCCGCGAAAGAATTCAAATGGAATTCAATGTTTTCGTCTTGGGCGTCTGCCGGCCGGTAAATTAGGGAGTGGGCGTCCGATGACATCATCAATGTGTATTGTTTGCGCTATGCGGTGCGGTACAGACGTAGGTACAGTCCTTGGCCGACTAGCGACGAGTGCGAACAGTTCCATTCCATTTCGAAAAATATTTTTTCAGGCGTTCTCCTTGTATTGACTTTACAAACTACTCGCTCCTCCGCAGACATGGATTCTAAGGCTGTATCATCATCTATTGCAAAGTTCTCAGCCAAGTTCTGCAATGTAAGTTTTGAAATTAATTAATTTTACTTAAAATAATTTGGTGTAGCTGTATTCTGGTCCGCTGCAGCTGGATGTTGGTCAATCATTAACCAAATTGTGGCTCTGCATTAGTATTAAAAAGTGAAGTTGCTGATCCGAATTGGTTTGGTAACAAACATGTTTCTAGCTGGATCTAGAACCAGATGATTATGCAAAAAAAAAACACCAATAATTACACCAATCGATAGTGACTTTAATAAGGACTATTTCCTGGGAAGCAATATAATGCTTACGGCCAACTAAAGGAAAATAATGTTTTGTTACAGGAACTTGACAAAACCAAGAGTGTGGTATCATCGCCACTATCTGCTGAGATGGTACTTGCACTTCTGACTCTTGGTACTGAAGATCCTGCTCATCAGGAACTCTTAACCAGTCTTGGGATGACTGATGATAATTCTGTGAGTAAATACCTATATTAATCAAATTAATTAAATACAAAGGCATTCTGTATTACACTGGGCCAATATGTAATTATGATACTTAATTATTGCCATAGATCCGTTCGTCATTCTCTTTGGTGTCATCTAAGCTGAGGGCCACACAGGGTGTTACATTGGATGTTGCAAACAAAGTGTACATTAAAGAAGGTGACTATGATTTGAACCCCCAACTTAAAGAAGATGCAGTGAAAGTTTTTGATGCAGGATTTGAAAAGATTAACTTTGATAATGGTGATGCTGCTGCTAAAGTTATCAATAAATGGGTAATGTATAATTTATTGTTTCACTTTCTTCAATTATACTATGCAATTAAACATAATGCAATTTGCTGATAGATGTCATCTAATTAAAATTTGCCTTACTGTATCAATTTCAAAACATTTTCATATATAATCAGTTACCTATCAATTTACTTGCATATTAATTAACCTTCAATATTAAGAATTAATACATATATGCTGTACAAATTTTATAAATCGTACAGAATTGGTTATATTAAGTACATTGTAGTTTGATCCCGGAGTACTCTCCACAGGTTGAAAGCAAAACAAACGACAGAATCAAGGACTTGCTGTCGGGCGATAGCCTCAATACAGACACTCGTCTGGTTTTTATCAACGCTCTCTATTTCAAGGTAAAGTGCTTTTTTTACACTGTTTACAGCATTGTTCACAAAACATGTATGAGTTTGGACTACACTGAAAATTGTTTATTGTCCATTCCCCGTTTTTGTTTGCTACTAAAAAACACTACCTGTGGAAATTCGTATTACAAAATTAATTTAATAAGTGATAAATATTTAGGGAACGTGGCAGAAGCAATTTGACCCTGCAAACACCATAGATCAACCATTCTATATTGAGGAAGAAAAGACGATAGATGTGCCAATGATGTACAAAGAAGATAACTACAAGTATGGGGAGAGCCAAGCTCTTGGCGCGCAGGTAAAGAATTTTAAGGCTGCTCTAGTCAGTAATTTTTAAAACGTTTAAGGTTAATTTCGAGGCTGATTGACCTTTAAAACTTTATGAGATCAATTTTTTTGGTCGTTATTTAGGTTTAGAATCATTATAATTCGATTAACGACATGAATAAATGATATAAGAAGTAGAAGTATACTATAAGTATTCATCCAAAAATCCAAAATTCCAAATATTTACTTTGTGTAGTTTTATATCAAGGCTGTTCAAAACTAATTCGTTCTACTTTTTGATCTAAGATAATCATAAACATTTATTGGTTTTAAGTGTAGTTTCTACAAAGGTGTTACCTAAAAGTATTTTGTTTAGTTCTTTCTTTCAATTCGACCCTACTCATTAAGTAGATATAATAAATTTTACATTCAAACATATTTTAGTGTGAACCACCGTTACTCGGAACTTTATCTTGCGTGCCGTTAAAACTGACGTTATGGCTTTTAGCTGCTCCAAATCTTCTACAAAGGCGAGGGTGCGAGCATGCTGATCGTGCTGCCGCAGGAGATCAGCGGGCTGGACGGCGTGCTGCAGAAGTTGGCGGATGGCCATGACTTGCTGGCTGAGCTGGACAACATGTTCAGCACCAAGGTGCAAGTCACGCTGCCCAAGTTCAAGATCGAAACGGAAATCGACCTCAAGGAAGTGCTGCCGAAGGTTAGTTAGTCATCATTAGTATTATTAGGAGGCTGACCTAAAGAAGAGTGCAGGTCTAAAATGGATCCAGGTGCAAAGGACAGGACAAAATGGAAGTCTTTAGAGTAGGCCTATGTCGAAAGACAAGCTGTTGCAAGAGAGGAACTGTTTGCCAATAAAGCAGATAATGTTATTTAAAAAGATAAAAAAATAACAGCAATAAAGGCTTATTTTCCTGTTATTGGAATGGATCCACTTCAAAATGTAAAGCTTAGATAATAATAGCATTCCACGCTTATTTCAGCTTTAAACTCCTATGATTATGATTAATGAAAATGATAGCAACGATGTTAATCGTCGTAAGTCACAAATTTCATGTAATCCAATGCGTTGGCTGCGTCAATATGGATAAGTAATAATACGAATCACGTAAATGTTTAATAACTTTTGAATTTGAAATAGGCGGAGGCGAAAAAGTCGACATGGAAGCATTATATTTACTTCAATGCATGGAAGTCATTTCATGGCTTTTGAAGATATTGATTGATTGAAAATATTTTATAATTCTGATTTAGGTAGGTAGGTACGAGTAAGTAGGTAGGTAAGGTACAGCTTACTTTCCTACGCATCCGAGACGAGTTAAAAGATATATTTCGATCTGATTTGGGATTAGTAAACAAACTTTTACTAGATGTGACGTCAAATTCCCGCGAACACTTATTGTGTGTTTTTCTAGGGCACTTATGAAAACCAATTGAGTAATTTAGATAGGTACCTATCTGTTCTGTTCTAGCGAATTAGTTGACACACTGTGTTAAGTAGGTACCTACATACATATCTGTCTAAAACAAAAATTCCCTTATCATTAACGATAGCTGTTAGGATCGGTGTATTTGACTACAATCCATTCGCGGCTTACTACATACAGCTCTTCACCAGCTCCCCGCTAAAAGGATCAGTTTGCCCCAATTTTTTCCTGCAATACCTACAATTAAATTATAATTTCACAAAACGGGTGGACGTACTCTCCAACGTTGTCTGCTATACATGCCTTCTACACCCACTTATAGATAATCTTTTAGTGTCCCGCCCGGCATTTCAATGTTTTGTAGGTTTCGTTGTAGCTATACC
>DWMR01000063.1:0-17918 GCA_018245355.1 Dalla costala
CCAAGCACGGTCACAACATGACCACGAACATGATGACCACGACCGCTCTGGCAAGAGCGTCACGACAAAGAAGAAGAAGAAAACGAAGATAACCCCAAAAAATGCGTGTTATGATGCGTGTCACACAAGCTATGATGTTTTACCCACTCAACTCAGTTATTCTATTCTGGAAATATTGGTTACAATACAGTACTATCCATTTTTTTTATTTTGTGTTTATCAACGAAAATAAATGGATGCGAAGAGCCGAAGATCGGGCTTAGTGGCGTACCTTGGGAGAGGTTTATGTCCAGCGGTGGACTGATGTGGGCTGAAGAGAGAGAGAAAGTACCTACGAAAGGTAAATGTCACCTCATATCATACCTGAAGAGATTGCTAAAGAACTTCCAAATGCTTTGCTTGTTCTTCTTGTCCATGGTGGAGTCGACGCGGCTCGCGCGCATCATCTCTGTCCAGCGGACTGCATCCTGCAGCTCCATGAAACGCTCCTGAAAGATTGAGATTTTCTATAATTTGCCATTCCTGGTAATTGTTCTAGTGGTGTTCATTCAGGGAAGAATTTAAAGTACGTCGGTAAAATATATTTTTTACAGAAGTGGGTGGAATTGCTGAGATTTAATCACGTGTCGACATAAACTTCGTATGTAATTTGCGAGACGTGCTAAGTGTATGAATTCCTCAGAGTTTTATTACCCTATTTATAAGTGTTAGTATAGTGAACACTAGTGTCCACCAACAAACAGCAATATCCTGCACTGACAACCTAGCAGTTTCCCCCCGCCACAGCAGTCTCGCTGTGACCACAATCCACGCTACTGGTTCGAAAAACATGCTACATACATTGATTACAGCAGTGTTAATAAAGATGATTGTGACAACGTGCCTTGTACTGGTTCCTCTCCATAAGCACGCGAGCCATCTCAACGCGCGTGAACCGCCGCCGCTGCGCCATCGGGACGTCCGCTTCGTCTTCGTTCTCTCCGCCAGCGTTCGAGCTTACCGTCTCCTAGAAACAATACCCACTTAAGTTTAGCTCAAACAAGTAAACAACCGTTTTATGTGTAACTCTAACCGGCTGTAACCGGCTAGGTGTCATTCTAAGCTAATCGATGTGTGATCTAGCTTCCTCATACCTAGAGGCTTGCCATTAGCTTAGGTTAATACCTAAATGCGGTTGGTGTATTCCCTTGTCACCACCCGCATCGTCCCACTGATGACAAATGAAAAATAAATCCCAATTGTCACCAGGTGACAACTTAATAAGGGTTACAAGGGTGGTGACAATTCGGAATACATCATGCGGTTTTACATAAACTTGTGTGAGAATGCTCTTGTAGATAATAATTCCCTATACTTAGTATACATTTCCTTAGTTCTGTTTCTTAGCTTGCTTTGCGTTATAACCTGTGTAATTGAGTAGATGTCAATATAGTAGTTTATAATCATTTGGACTTTAATTTATCAAACATCAAGCACTACTATTCTACACAATACCAACATCTACACCAGTAATTTTATTATCACTACATCTTCACATATCGGCGCTGATCAACGCGATGATCGACTAGACCGATTTACTCAGTAGAAAGTGCAAATTCAAGTTGCCAGTGTATTTATCTGAGAATCGATTAGATTAGGCACTTTACGAAATGAAAGTAGCGAGCGAGCATACCTACAGTTAATTACATCGCTGTCATTTTATCTTCAGGCTTCATAAATTATTCGAATAACACCATTATGAATGAACGTCTAATTTTAATGTTGTAAATTATAATTTTTACCACATCACTCAGTTGGGAACTTTCTCCGTAATGTCTGCAACTATACAGCAGCACTAGCCATACCTACTATGACAGTAGAATAATATAAACACTTACGTTACTTACTTAGATGTATTATTTTAACGCATTAGGCATCAGATACTGTATTGTTAGTCATACGTTTATGATAATAAATAAATAAATAAAATATTGATGCGTATATTTATCAGACAACTCATTTCAGCAATAGATACCCATCTGTGGACCTTTTACATATTATGGGAATGCGCAATGGGCAAATACCCAATTGCCGTCCTGATTTTGCCTACAACACAGGAATGCCTACCACGCTGGGTCAGTGCGGTTGAGATGATGGATGTCTCCAATCCGAATGTAAGAAGTTTTTAAGCTGTACGTCAGTATGAGTAATAATTTGATGCCTAATTAACCTTATGTAGGGTTGTATAGTATGGCCATTTCTCGCCTGGGGCGTAACACGGTTTGTCGTCACCCCCCGCTCCCCTCTTAGATCCCAGGCGAGGACTGAGTTATCTGGCCGTACTATAGCTTTAATATCAGCGACCCACGTCAGTTCACGTGTCTCTCCTCACACCCGAGGAGCGCACTCTACAAATCTTCTACAATACAAATTGGTAAAGGTGTTTTTGGCCAACCTGAGTATCCGATGTTTCAAGCCACCCGGAGACCTCCGACTACTTATCATACCCTCTGAAGCACGGGAATATCCATGAGACTAGATCAGGCCATCTCAATTCCTTCTGGAGCAGAGGAAGGCCTGGAGCGTACAGTGGCCTCTACACTGAAGCCGAAGCTACGGATTTGTGAATGTATGCCCTAGCTGTTCACCTCAGTTGCCTCAGATGCCTCAGTTCCTCCTAGGCTTAGGAAGTTTCTCCAGGGCCCTGCTGAGGAATCCCTCGCGCAGGATTTCCTGCCCGCCGGTCAGCTGGTCCACCTTTAACACCATTACCACGCTGTAGGTACGAATATGAATAGGATTGCCTAATAGCTCACCTTCAAATTCCTCACTTCCTCCTCGAGCTGAGTGACGCGCTCGCGCAGCTTGCCCCGGGCCGTGCTGAGATTGGAAACCTCCGCGCGCAGGATCTCCTGCTCGCCGGTCAACTCGTCCACTTTCACAATCAAGTCGTCCTTGACTACATTCAACGCGTTCCTGGAATTGAACGATGATGTATGAGCTCGCAAATTATTATTTACCTATCATGTTGAGTTATACAATCCAGTAGCAGTGTGCATGTGGAAAACGCATGGATAACTCTTGATAAAAGATGTTGAAAAACTCTTTTACACAAACATTTTGAGCCGGAGAAAAAGAAATGGATTGATCAATCATGACCAGGCTTCGCCAGAGCCTCTTCGGACCGACAGGAAGTATCAGTCGGTAAGGTTGGCTTGAGCGCTGAAAGGTGTTGGTTAGTGCCCCTTACTCCCCTTGGAAAGTAAACTTGCATTAATAGTTGACTATTTTAATGCACTCATACCGACGCGTACTTTTCTCATATTATCTTGTGTTATTTTTATAATAAGAATAAAAACTAGTGGCAACAATAATAAAATTATTATCATGCCTGACGTAGGCAGTCGTAGGAAAGGTAGTTTGTACACTAACATTACCGACTTTAATTGTCACTTAGACCAACACTAGCATCTGTGCTCATAATTATATTCTTTAAGAAGATGTTTAACTATACATATTTATACTAATATTATAAATGCGTTTGTTGGTGTGATAGTTTTTGGGTTTATCCTTTGACGCGGCAACGGAGCAACGTATTTTTCTGCAGAATAGTTTACTGGTCGGAGAATGACATAATCCTACTTTATATCCTTGAAAATGCATGGTTGCTGTGAGACTCATGTGACAATTTTAAGCGGGCGGAACCGCGGGCAGTCTCGTGTTACATAATACTACCCCGCCCGGCTTCGCTTAGAGCAAATGAGAATTAAAACTATATAAATCCCAGGAGGGAAGTGCGACGAAATTAGTGCAATAGAAAAACCTTTAACTCACTTGGTAGCGAGAAGTTCATTGTTCTCTAGTATAAGATTTTCAACCTCCTTGCCCATACCTGTTGAAAAATCATCATTATTACTAACTCGCAATAACTTTATACTAAACTTCATTAAAAAACGGGACGATGTTTGTATTCGCAATCGCCAAGTCATTGAACACGGCGATGAGTCACGTTTGCGCTTCTTCATTATCTTACATTTGACCCAGATTATTTTAATTGTACACTTCCTATGGTATAGTACGGCCAGATAACTCGGTCCTCGTCTGCGACGTAAGAGGGGAGCCGGGGGTGGTGAAACTTTGTTTCAATAATCTATGTTACTATACTATAAAAACAGTTCACAATGGAGACCAAGTGTTATACAGTAGCTATCATATATTTTAACGATGGACGGTTTCACAAGTGCACCCAACATAACATTTCATAACACTGAGAACTGTTTACAACATCACAATTTAAATTGTTAGTTTTGGTTAAATTGGTAGTTATTTGGTACTCTGTGGAGTAACATACAGCTACGGATTTATTGAATAGAAACTGTTGCCCAGATTTCAATTAATTAGATCGTCAAAGTACACTATATTACATCACGTAGGTTAAGGCATATCTTTGATTTTATTTGAAGATTAATAAATAAACATAGTTTCGGATCACATTTGATTAAGCTATAAAAAATATCAACAATAGGAGAGGCACTTACCAAAGTAGTTATCATTAACTGGGATGCGTAGATGCAACGTTTAGTTAGAACGCATGAAAATAGAACAAACAGCATTAGTTTAGACGGTTAATATTGTAAAGTACAAAAATACATACAATAAATTTTTTAATTATTTGATAAAAACAGACACCATATTAAGACTTTAAAAATTTCATTGCAGCATTGAATTTGAATCATTATTTTAACTTGGTCTGTCTGTAAAATGTGGTCTGCAAAAGTTATACAATTTCATATACTAATTTAAAGGCGAATGTGTTGTTAGATAATAATGAATTATCATGAACATTGAAGATACAATGTCGATGTTTAGACGATACATGCAATGCGTAATTTAAATCGTATTATACAGCTACGCTACCTCGCTTCTTTCATGCTCGTAATAATGCCCTAATTTGGAGTGAATATAGTAGCGCGGAGAATTAGATTCTCTAGTAGGTAATATTATTTACATAATATTAATTTAGGGCTTTACTTTCACTGACAAATGTATCGAGAAACGATTTTTATAGATATAAACAATATCTAAAAACATATGCTAGATTTTGCTCTTACCTGATGACGCATATTCTCCGGGATGTACCCAGCTCCCTGTGAATTTAACGATTAAATTGTTAAATTTCCAATATTTCTCGAAACATTTTGAATTTATCATTCATCGCATGCAGGTTTATTCGCACAAGCGCGAGTTTTACGTAATTTACGCGCTTACATTTAGAAATACGTATATAATTGGTTTTATTAAGTTAAAATTGTATTTGAGGCAAGTACATTCATCTGCCGCGCAAAAGATCGTTGTGACACCAAAATATTGCGTTCTTCAATTACCAAATGTAACCGCACATCTTGAGAACCGATTCTCGGAAAACTATGCATATGAATATGCGCCCTCGTACATTTTGATCAATTGTAATTTATACCTATTAGTCAACTTCAAATATACTCTTAAATAAAACCATTTATCTGAACCTTTTTATTTAATAATGATCTCTTTCGACTGGCAAGACGTAAACAGTATTTTATTGTTTTAGTGACGTCATAACAAAAACATGAATGTATTTTACATTTTGAAGTTCTAGTCAACATAAACGCAAATCAGGACAACATGATTGGAAACATGGTACTGAACGAATGATAAAGCATGAAAATCTTGTACTACTAATCTTGTATGTATATTCTTAAGGGTACCTGTAATATCAGCGCCGTCTTCACCATCGGCCATGTTAGCGTCGATGTCATTGAAAGACAGTTCTTGATACAGTGTGTTGGCGCTTCGCTTTTCGCTCTTAGTATGAGATTTTCCTGAATTTGAATTCAGTGGCGCCACTGGGGATGTCGCCTGCAAGCAAAATTAAGTGTTATCTACGGCTCGTGGTAAGAATCGAAGATTAATTTGTTCCTTACAACAATGCCCAGCATTTATTCAGCAATGTGTAGGTTTTCCAGCCCGCGTTACTATTTGTGTTACTATTTACAGTTAAGTATAGCCTAACGCTGTTAGAACCGTTTACCAGCCCGGTAATAATCCAAAATAAATCATACTTATAGTTAGGTAGTCTCAGACACAGGATAAATAAATTGTTGGTTAAGAGCAAGTGTTAAATAAAATATAAATCGAACTCCAACGAGTTTATTTGTTAGTTAACCTATTCCTTAAATGGTTCTTAGCAATAGTTTAATAAATAGTTTATAAATACAATACCTTTTTGCCAACGTTTAGTTGTATAGTGCCCAACTTTTTAATTATTTTTACAATTAATGTAGACACGTTCCGTCTACAAAGGCCTAATTTAATACGAACTTATTAAAACTTTAAAAATACGCACTGATATGATGTCAAATAAAAAATACTGGCGTCAGTCGAGACGTGTGACATTTAAATGATTTTCCTCGAGTCACCTGACAAACGTTAATTGTATTTATAGTCAACAGGAAATTTTACGAAAATGATAAAAACGTTAAATTTATCACATACGACAATACTTGTGTTGCTTTTCATGCGTCATAATGTTATGGGGATAAAATGTTACCAGTGCTCAACGTTGCATGATCGGAATTGCTTTTCAGATGAACTAAGCAATGAGTATTTAAGGGTGTGTGCGAACAGGAGTGCTGCTAACGCTACACCCATATGCCGTACTCTGTCACAAATACACTTCTTTACGGCCGACCAACACGTTACTGTACTAAGAGAATGTGCGTACATATACAAAACTCCTCTGGGATGCGAACAGTCCAGGTTCGGTAACATACATTACTCATTATCCTGCGAATGCAACGAAGAAAGATGTAACGGATCAACTAATCGAAGAATTGAATCGATTATTTTAGTGTTGTCTCTGTACTTGCACTATTGTTAAGATAATATAATATTCTATACTAATGAGATAAGGTAACTTTTTGATTTTTCAATAATTACATAGATTCAAACAGTTTTAGTACGAAACAACGTTGCACTGCTTGTTTACGGATAAAACTGCTTGTGTTTATGCGCAATTATCACAATTGATTGATTGTAGCCGGTGACTGCCAGGTACTGTAACTGCAGGTACTGAATTAAAAACAATGCGACCAACATTGAAGTAAATATATATAGAAACCACGTCTCGAACTTAGTGTGAACGCGGTGAATTGATGGACGGCGTCTTCAATTCAATATTCATCAACTTAGTCACTCGCCTACGCTCAACGCGATCGCTTCCTTAAATTATACATTATACTTCAATGGCGACCAAAGTGTTTCTACCTCTACCTACCCTCTCTATCTACCTACAGATAAGCACTGAGACATTATCCCCAGAGCGTGGCACGGCCTTTAAAATATTGAACCAAACTAATATCACTACTAAACAACTCTATTACAAAGATTCAAGATCGTAGTGTCGAACCGGGGAACCATTTAAGCTTAAACCTGCCCAGGAAGGCTCTTGTCCAGTAACATCAATATAATACGGTTGTATTCAAATAGATTTAGACTATTCGATATTTACAAAATGATCGACCCCCTTACACAATAAAAATGCATCATGCAGGCATTTTATTCATTTAATTTTGAATATTTTTAACTAATCGTGTTGACAATAATATAAAATGCGTTATTCTTCAAAACATATCCATATTACACACTCTGCTTCGGTAGTAAATTACGATAATTTTTTCGCTAAAATAGTTTATATTAAAGCATGTTATGTACAAATGTTAATTATTTTCTTACAATAATCAAACTTCAGTCATATTGATTATTCCTTTTATTGTAATATAAATACTTATCAAAGTAAAAATTGTTATACGGCAGATTTATTTTAATGTGATGTGATGGGGCATTAGTTTTCATGTCTATTGCAGTTTGTGAGATTTTGGGATTTGGTTCAAAATGTAGACATAAATATAATGGTTACTCGGAGATGAATGACGACGAGCAATTTGGTTTAGGTACAACATTTGAAAAGTCATAATAACAAACACATTTACTACACACTTGTCATCAAGATTACAAAGTGCGCAAAAATAATTGAAAGGTCAAGATCAAGATCAATCGGTCAAGTTAGTGGAATTATAAAAACATTCAAATATAAAAAAGGAGGGGAGTTTGTTTTCTGGCACTCACCTGACTTTGCTGCTTTATCGGATCTGTTTGATGAGAACGCTCAACCGTTCTCACTGCCGCCAGTTCTGAACCTTAATCAAATACAATTCATTAAAACAATATAACAGTCCGTAACTGAGAATAAAAGCAATTTCAGATTTATTAGAAGCCACTCTTAATTAAATACAATCCATTAAAACAATATACCAGTACGTAAATAAGAATATACCTAAGCGTTTTCACACTTATTATAATCCACTCTTAATCACCTGCAACAGCGAGAGTTAAAGGTCAGGGATTATGTGTAGAGGGAACGCTCAGCTCCAAAACCCAATAAGGACGTTTTTAAGACCAATAACTCAAAACGAGTACCGATGGCGTTTGGCACATTACTATAATAGCATAATTCCATACGATTCTCACATGCCGTAGACTAGTAAACGAGAATACAAATGCAGACGTTTATATGGCACTAGATAGTGCTCCCGACTTCGTAAGTGCGCTTTGCGCTCGCGCTTCTACCTAACATTTCGATATATTTAAAGATATATTTCAAAGAAAGTTCATCGAGTCTAATGTAGGATAATATTAATGTCGGCAGTGAGAAATAAATGGGACCCTTGAGGTACAGACGCTAAAGGATACAACAATTTTTTTTTTGATACACTGAGATGAAGTATATCAAAGTACGACACGGTAAGTTAGTGTACTCTCTACAATCCCTGAAAATTTCAACATGTCGGAGCCTATACGCGACAAAAAAAACGCAGAAAAACACAGACCAAAATTCTAAAAATTGTTGATTCTATTCAGGCGTCATATAAATACCATATTCCACTTAATTATTGACCTTAATTTTAATATCACAAACAGACACTCCAATTGTATTTATTGGTTAGATTATAAATGATCATTTTCATGTCTTGGTCATTCCACCCGCAACACAGGGAAGCCTAGTGCGAGGGTGTGAATTTAAAATATTATCTACTTAATAATTAATATTATTTATTTATTTAAATGACAATACCAATAGGAGGTGAAGATGGTGAAGATGACAAACTGACTGGGCTGCCAGGAATACTTTCAGTTTGCTCCACCATGTGAACAGAACCCTCCAGTGATGCAAAACCAAATGAAATTGGACCTAAAGTCAATAAAAAGAACAAAATTAACATTTTTAGCTGTAATAAAATCATCATTGCTGAGATAAATCGTGACTTGAATGTAATATTGCAAGTTTTTTTACTACCAAGGTGATACAAATAGCATACATTCACTCTTTCTTCTATAATTCGGTTATTTCAGTATAAGCCAATTCATGTCTAATGATGGTTTAAAAATAGCCTAGGCAGTCTATTTTGGGTATTGACAAAATAAAATATTGAATTGGTTAAGTAAAAACATTACGATTGATTTTTCACTACAATGGGAGCATGGACTAGACTTTAGTACGAAAATACAATCTATTATCTGTAATGTGTTTTTATGTGGGAGAACCCGTATATGCTTAGACCAGTGAGTTGGTGAGGTATCACCACATTCATTTTGCCGGGAATCAATTTAGTATTTGGTATGAAAACTGTGGTTGCGTTGCAAGAACCCTATACAATATATCTGTGACAGGACAAAGATGGTAACTTCATGTATACAAGTTCCAGCAACCAATAGGACACCAAAACGCAACAAAACAAATGTGCATAAACACATCAGAAATAGATGAGGCAGTGCTACAAACCCAGTTGGACCATATACAAGTTCTATCACTTGGAAAACTAGCTACTAGAAGAAAAATTCCTAGAGTTCCTAACTGCAATGGATCTCAGAATTACCAAAGTATAATAATAGGAATAGGAATAAACAAGGTATAGATTGAAGAACTTTACCACTAGATCTGCCGACAGGGTTCAGTCCAAGCCTACTGCGAACTTCGCTTCTATCGCCGGTTGTGCTGAGTAGAAGCTTGGTGCGTTCCATGCAGTCCATGTGACTCTTGAACAGCTCTGTGTAGCGTTCGTGAAGTTTTGCATACTCCTGTTTGTGGATTGTTACCACATGACAATAATGTATAAGCAGTCTCAAACTAATTGCTTCAAGTTAACAAGGTTAAAATTAAGTGTTGCCACCACATGATTTGCCCTTCTATTGTATCTTTTTTAGTATTCTTGCTTACTATAATTTCAACTACATTACTGTTAGGTATTACTACAAATCACATAAACTAAGCAATCAATTTCTAATGTTAATTATTATGGATTATGTGAAGTAACTTAATTTGTGTATTCAAAATTGTCACTAAGTCATACCTTCTTTAATTCATTTTCCCTCTCTTCTAATCTGTTAGCATGATCCAAAGAGTTCTTGTGCTTCAGTTCCAACATGCGCACAATGCTTTCTAGAGCCTCCAACCTTGATGTCAGGTCTTTCTTCTCCCCTTCATAGTGGTCTTCAGATTCTAACAGCTGGCAATTAAATGGATTAAGATTCAGTTTAAGCACAGAAATACCTGGACTAAGTAAGTGTTTTTTTTATGTAAAGTAAAATGATAAAAAGCAACTTATTTTGATAAATATTTGATAGAATAAATAAACATTTATTCTGTTTTGATCCAAGCATTACAAAAAGGACCAAAAGGCGGACTTTTTATTTTGTAATTAAATTTACAATATCTTATGGTTTGTGTATCTATGACTGCATATTGGATTGCATTGTATGTAGATGTGTACCTCTGTATGTACAAAGATTTAATTTTAAAATATCCAAAAATTATGTTATTGTTGTTAATTCAAGTTAGTTCATGTATTGAAATAGGAGAATTAAGTAACATAACCATAAGTGTTAGTTACACAACATAGGAATGGATATTTTACTGGGTGGATTTAAAGTGGTTTCATAAACATGCTAATGAAGATTATGCCTTCAAACACAAAAAATATGTACATAAAGTTCTGCTCTTGCTTCATAAAGATGAAATCAAGAATAATATGGAATATTTAAAAGTGATTACTTAAAAAATAATCGTTAGGCACATTTAAATAATAAAAATGCATAGTAATTATGAACTATCTCAAACTCCATGGAAGCCTATATATGCCTATATTATTATTATTTTCTGTTAAGCTCTGCTTGGTGTACAAACACCAATTGATATTGATGATAAGACAAACAAATAATATAACCAATAATGTATAGAAATATCCTAAAGGTAAAATTATGTAATCTACAATATACTTAGTATAATATAGGTAAAAATGTGTGATACAACCTTGCCTCTTGCCCTAAATTAGTAGTACTTCTAATGTTATAATTATACGAGAATTCCAATGGAGAACCTACTTACCTTGAGATTTAGATAGCAGAATGGGTGACACATTGAAATGTTCAAATGAAAAACTAACTTTGGCGCTATACAAATTACAACATTTAGATTGACCGTTAAACGTTTTATAGAGTCAAAGATGAATGAACTACTGCGAATGATTTGTTTAGGCTGACCTTGTGCATCAAAACAAAGGAAATACGACCAAGGTCCATGCCCGCTGAATTGTTAAGTTTATAACTGGACTCACCTTCTGCTCCGAGTGCTTCCTCGCCGCTTTTTCGCGTTCGTATTGTGTGACCAGTTGTTCGTTGTCTTCCCTGAGCAGCTCCAACTCAACTTCATGCTCATGCGTTGTTTGGTAGGCGGAATCCAAACACTCCAACACATTCACCACAAGTGGCATCAACGTCTTCACAACATCCTCATCGTAACGGGCGATCATGCGTTCGAACTCCTGATAAATACTTCCTGCGAGCGACTGCACCTTCTCTGACATCACAGGATGGGAATCTTCGTGTGAGCCATAAATGGTCTCGGAAGTGCCGTAGCTGACATTCCCACTATCGTCGAAATTCATGGTTGAGAATAATAATGCAATAGTAAAAAGTGTCTTCTACTCTTCACAAGGACGATTATTGCATTTGACGCGAAAACATGATCAATGGCTTTTAACAAAAGTGCACGGCAATCGATGTTTACTTTAGAAGAATATTGTTTTGTTAAACATCCCGACAAAAAATAAGATAAGAGAACGTAGATAACTATAAAAATATGCAGAGAAAGATAGAAATGAATGATTACTACGTTCACACCATTTGTTTGACTGACGTATTTTTTTATACTACGATACTACCACACGAAAAAAATCTTCGATTAGCGATGGATCTAAAAGAGTTTCCGGGTATACAAGCTACTTCCGGCCATACAAATGAATCCAATTTCAAATAAGCTGAATTTTTTTATGTTTCAACCTCAGTTTCAAGAATCATTTTAAAATGTTCATACTAATTAATACATCAGGTCATTGTCGTTTTCGCTGTATTGAACTATTCGTAAAAATGTGTGGCATACAAAAAAACCCAATTCAAATGTAACAATATTTGAAACTTTATTCTTTAATTGAAAATACAATGATAAACTTTTATTTGAATTATTATTTCAGTTGGCCCCGAACTCCTTATTCAATAGTCGAACCGCATCAATGACAACAATTACAAAGTAAAGATACACCAAAAATATATGATGGCCCATTCCTCCAAGGATGGCCCTGTTGTTGAGACCAATAATATGTAGCAACATTTAATATAAATAGTATCTTGGAAGAATAATAGACTTCCTCCAAGAAGAGTTTAATATGATACAATTAATGTTTTTTGCTTGGCATGAACATCAAATTCTTTTATTTACTTTTAAAATGTACTAAACTTGTTAATCGCAAAGTTATTACAGTGATAAAAATTAGTTCATCAAATTCCGCAACATGTCCTCATCTGATTTATTTCTGGTTCGCCTCTACTCTGTGAATGGCAATCCAGGTAATGAAAAGCCAGCAGGGTTACTCTCATCATGCATCGTCCGTTCACGACTTTTTATCTTCTTTAATTGCGTCAAATCATGTCGAATGCCTATTTTTGAGGTGTCATTCCATATAAAAGTTAACGGAAAAATGGCGCAAACCTGTATTGCATCCAAACTCCTGAGTGAGGTTATATTATCAGAGCAGATCGGTTGAAATAATTGACAACTAACGTTGTGATCGGACGACGCGTGATGAGAGTAGGGCCCCACGTTCGACTGTCAAGTCGACCTTGGAGGTTAAATTCTGTTTAACTCAGAACAATCACTAATTGCTTTAGTTATTGTTAAACCTCAGAACAATAACTAATTGCTTCAGTTATTGTTCTGAGGTTTATGGTCGTCACCGATATTGGTTTGAGATCCTTGAGATTCCACAATGATACAAGAACGGCAAAATATCGAGCAATCGCTTTGGTCTGCGAACAACCACGAACAACCCTCAATTTCGGACACGGAGTTAGTTGAGCAGCAGTAGTTTATATTCTATAGTCATATTTCTAAAACTCCGGTTCCACGATTTTGAACTACGACGTAGGCATAGATTAGAGCTTGTAGGTCTGTCGGCAAAGTTTTCTTATATATTATCTGTTATTGTTACATGGTTTGGAATGTTTGTATTGGTTTTCTATTTCCTACGTGTATCACTTTTATCTATGCGTGTATCCGATATCCGTACCGTACGTGAATCGTGACGTGTGTTCAAATACTTCAAATGAAAGCTAAAAATTAAAATTGTCAGTGAACAAAATAGAAGAAATTAAAGGCAGAACGTGATAAAGTAACTTGCATTTATAACTGTGCTAATTGGTGTATTAAAAGTGAGCATATAATGATAAATCTGTAACTTTATCAAATCTGTACATAGAATATTTTTTGAAAATTATAATGCTTAAAACTTTCTTTATCGTGTAATGAATGGTGGGATATAGTTAGTGGGAATAACTATAAGATGTTAACATAGTTTTTCTGTATCTGTTATGGTTTCGGATTTCCCGACTGTCCCAGTTAAAAGAAACACTGTATACAATAATAAAACTCAAAGGGCACTTTTTCTGTACATATTGTGTGTGTGTGTGTGTGTGCGATATGTGTGTATAGTATGACAGGATTTTTTTTAATTCAAAGTTTATATGACCGTTTTGAGCTGACCTCCCCTAAGCCTACAAACCTGAAATTTAGCAGGGTGGTACCTTATAAGATCCAGGGCTAAGGGATCCTTTCGGGGGTGAAATGGGGGTTGGAAGGTGTTATGGAATTTCGATTTTAGTAAGTAGTCTACATTATTCAGGTGATTAGTTGAAACACTTAAAAAATTTTGAAAATTATATATTTTCAGACAGATATATGTCTCCAAAAGGGTCAACTATGCCGAGCCAAAAATCCGTGATTTTGGCATACATTCTGTGGTTGATAGGTGGATTGTTCGGCATCCACCACTTTTACTTGCGGAGGGACAGGCATGCATTTGTCTGGTGGACCACTCTTGGGGGCTTCGGTATAGGCTGGCTGGGCGAAGTGTTCCGGATCCCGCGTTATGTCAAGGATGCCAATGAAGATCCCAAATATATGCAGGAGCTAGTTACCAGAATTAAAAAAACTAGGAAGGCAAGTTTTAACTTATTGGTAATGTACCTGTATATATTTCATACTACATGTAAAATTGTATTTTCTCCCTTACACAATGGTTTAACCTGTTTAACCTTCATAAAGTATTTTTTGTGGGTTAGAAGGTTATAAAACTGTATCAGCAGTTGTTTTAAGCCATGAATAATAAAATAGAAAACTTTCACTGAAGTAGATCTAGTCTAATACATTTGGATCGGTTTTGATAGGATAGTAGATTTTAATTAACTGAGCCTATGTAATTGTAGTTGTACAATACTCACAAATTTTGTACTTACATTAATAGTTGTTTCCTTAATTCCAATAGTCTCATTTGATATTGTTACATGTGTGACGTAGTTGCTGGCCCAGGAGTATTTATTCTGTGACAGTACTAATAAACTGGGATAGAGCTAATCTAATAAAAAATATAGTCAGTCTATTATTAATTCTACTAAATGAATCCCCCATTTAGCTTAATAATAATAGCTCATTTCTTAAAAAAATCCTATTTTGTGGTGATATTTGGAGACCATCTTTCATATTATTCTTAGTTGTTGAACTTTGGTTGTATGTCACTGTCTTATATTCACATGATAATAATTATATTATTTGATTTATTTTATTAGCCTCCATTCTCCATGAATCGGTTCACTGGAATGCTGATGGTTGGCTACACGTGGGGCCAAATGATGATGTGGGCAGTTCCACCAAATGAGATCTGGGGGATCAACTTCAGATATCTAAACATCCTGATACCATTGGTTGCATCAGTCGGTAAGTGTGTGACTGATTGTTTATTTAGCATTTTACTTGTTAGCTTGTCTATAATGCAGTAATAGATAAACATCTTAATAAAGGTTTTATAAGGAGTTGTTTTATGAGTGTTATTTTCTTTACTAAATACTTTAAATGAATGTTATAGGTGTATGGACGGTTGGCAATATTGGTCGGGAGCAAGGTTCGCTCAAGTGGCCTTTGTTGGCTGCATACATCACATACCCCATGCGGTACTTCATTTACGACGAGACTGTTTGGTTCACTTTAATGGTGCTGGCTGCTGCTTTAGTATTCGACTCATTCTCCAAGCAGTGGAGAAGGACACCACCAAACAATTACCACTGTGTGAAGTAGGTGTTTTTTTAATACATATTTGGTACCACATTTCACCACTTTAATTTGATGACACATCTTTAGCGTGTTTTAAAACTAAGGTAGCGTTCGTCTATCGGCGTAACTCTTAGTTGGCCTACATTACTGGGACAGAATTTTTCTATAATATGCTTTGTGTTGAGTTAAAGCATTAACTATCTGTTTAGTAAAATTCATCCAAATCTGTTCACCTGTTTATACGTGATTGAGTTACGTACGTTACTTTGATTTTGTAAATGGTGTTATGTAAGTTTGTGCATATATCTTGTAAGTACAATTCTGTTTCAAACTGCTCTAATTGAACATATTTCTCAAAATGTAATTTTTTTTCTATGAAATTCTTTGTGAGTGTTCAAATATATTGACGTCGATATTATAATTATATTTTCGTCCGTTTCTTTGCATGCAGGCGCGCAGTGGTGCTCGGATTGTGTGCATGCCTCTACCTGTCACTATGGTGCAGCTATCTGTACTTCTACGGCACTATTACTGACAGCGATGGTGACGAGATCCCCATCTATGAAGCCTTGCATCATTTCTTCACAAGCCCATGGTAAAGATTTTGTTATAATTCAAAGTAAATTAGGTTATTACACTTTTGCATTTGCGTTACCCATCACAAATGCACTCTGACGATGATCAACACTCATACCATAACAGCATTTATTTTGGTTCTTATTTCTCAGAGGTATACATGGGGTAACCATTCTTTTGAGTTCCGTTATGAACCTTCAAAGGGATATAATAAACAGTTAATACTAATGGTACTAATAATATATTTAGGTGACTGGCCCAGTGGTAGTGAACCTGCCTGCCAAATGAGGGGTAAGCCCCTCTAGTCAAAAATCTTTTTGTTCACGCTAGCGCTAACGACATCTTCAAAATGTATGGGTAACGACATTAGCTGTGGAAAAGTGACGTGCTGTCATGCCATGTGTCAATGTCATTACCATACATTTTGAAGATGACGTTAGCGTTAGCGTGAACAGAAAAGATTTTTGTCTAGAAGCCCAGGACGATTCCCAGCTTGGGCAGACATTTATGTGACTGATAAGTGTTTATTCTCGAATCTTAGTCGTTATTTGTGATGTCTACTGTGTATATCGATGCCTAGTGGGAATCCAAGGGCAGGGGAAAGAGTGTGTAAGGGAATATTGTTTTTGTTTATTATCTTTGCATACTTAATAATATTTAATCTTGTATTTTTGACCAGGTGGCTAGACGTCAAACAATGCCTCATCGACACATACCGATATGCACAGCACCACGGTTGGTATGAAGTGTGGAAGCAGATCATTGAGCTATCGGACCCTCATGGCGAACAGAACGCTTACAAGGTACTTTGTTGCATTCATTTAGAAAGAAAGAAGTTTCTTTCACTCATATTTCATTAACATAAGCCTCAATTTAAAAGTTCAACCTGAAAACTGTAATGTGATGTAGAGAGAAGGCAGAACGATGAGTTGGTTACGCAATTAACGAAACTCATACTTTAAAATCGGATCCGATTATAGCCAGAACAGCTGATTGCAGAGACATTTGAATTTTAGTAACATATAAATAAATTTTGAAAGCAAGCCTTTTGGTAGACTGCAATTGCTAGTTACTAAACTGCAAGAAACTGCAACTCATGAACTTAATGCTGACTTTGCTATGCTATGATTATTTGCTGATCCACACACTGTAATGAGCACATCACTTTTTTATCAGCATACTACTATTTAGTATACTAGTCCACATAAAATAATCATTATAATGTATCATATTCATAAGTAATGACATGTCAATATGTGTTTGGTTCTATTTACCCGTTGGCCAGCGTTATGGACTATGGCCAAAATCCTCATTCTGAGGCTAAACCCATTGAATTTTTTTTATTTGGTAAGAAGAGCATACAACCATGCAGTTTCTCGAACCACTGCCGCCCATAGACATCTCTGATAAACTTCAAATATAACTGAGCTATGGGCTGTTAGTGTTAGGTGTTAATAGGAATATTAGTTGATTAGTATTCGTCAGTAATAGGGCTGTGGGAGTTAGGTTAGGTTAGTTTAAAGGTAATCCTCTTAGTAAATATTAGTAGGTAATCCTAGGTGGTAAGCGTTAGTATTTGTCCTGTTTGAAACTGGTCACAGATGCGTTGCTA
>DWMR01000064.1:0-17917 GCA_018245355.1 Dalla costala
CTAAACTGTTATCACAGTCGTCATTACCCAATTACCCAAAGTTTGATGCCTTCTACCTAGAAAAGCCACGATGACCCAAACTTCATAGTAGCCCATCGTTAGTATCCTGTGTTGGGAGCATGCGCTGAGAAACTTTGAGCTTTTATAAAATAACGAAGGTCTGGCGTTCACGGGCGT
Organism: Dalla costala; assembly: GCA_018245355.1. Taxonomy (NCBI): domain Eukaryota; kingdom Metazoa; phylum Arthropoda; class Insecta; order Lepidoptera; family Hesperiidae; genus Dalla; species Dalla costala. The sequence goes on from DWMR01000064.1 coordinate 178, forward strand.
GTAGGGTATAAGGCCAAAGTCATTGGATTCTGGATTCCCGATTAGGAGTCCATTTAATCACCTCTAATATCTTGATATTTAAATATTCTTTAGTCTATACGCGGGTACGTTCATTATTCGGACAAAATTCTTAATTTTTAAGTCCATTTCCGATCTAGTACCTATGTTAGCTGTCCATTAGCATATCCCATCCATTAACTATCACATACAAAGTTTTAGCGCTAACGGTGAAAATACAATGAACTAAACACATTATACCAATATCGGTTTCAGTAATAAATTACCTTTAGAAACAGTATCCAAACCATTATAGCTGCGATGGTGCTGGTGGTGTCACGTTTGCGGTAATAATAACATTTCACTCGGAACGTTCATTAAGCGCGTATCCATTGTCTATTTGTCCACACTGTCCATATCACATCGACCAATTATAGCCGCACAATGTTAGTATTAGACATTATGCCAGACGACTATGTATAGGGGTGCTGAGGGGGTGGGGAATAGATAAATAATTTTAATCGGACAACCCGCAGACCGCTATTATTGGTCTTGCATAAAATATTGGCTAAAGCACATTATCAGTCCACTACAGGGCTCGGATTTCTTTTCTCTAGCCAACCTGGACCCACCATCCGACACGATAATATTGTTGAAGGAGTTCATGATTAAAAAGACCCAGAAAATATTTATAATATCACCGTCTCTATGAGTAATATCTAGGCGTTACATTCATCGCATTGTCATCTCACTGCTGAATTGGTCCTTCTCCATTCTCCTTACAAAATCACAAACGACCAATATCCGATATCTAATCTTGACCTGCTAATAAAACATTCTACCCCGGCTGAGATCGAACTATGGATCCACAGCTAGACTACACGCCACGGATTCGTTAAGTAAATATAAAATAAATAAAAGTCAGTGAGTAGTAATAAGTAGATACCAATTAAATACACTATGTTGATCACTCCAAGCGACATGCGAAGAATTCCAATAAGCTAAGGATGAGTCGCTTGGCATCCCGATCTCGGTGTCTTATTTAATAAAAGTGACTACCTACTGAGGATTTCTTGTAAGAAGATCGCAAAAATGAGATTTCTCTCGTACAATACTTGCAACATAGCGATGTCACATTGCACGGGTATTTTAGTACAATAATTCCCTCTGAACATTCTGACGACAAACAATTGGACGAAGTATTTTTTTTCGTTTGTCCGAATAGGCCGAGACAATAAAGTATAAGTAAGTAAGTAAACATATTAATATAATTATACACTTGATTTCCCTGTACAAAACGATTTTTGTTCCTTCTTTACAGACACCATTCATTCGACTACCTACCACAAGACGATATGCAAATAAAACAATTAAAAGTAAGGGAAGATTCAATTAGAAATACAACATATGGAACATATGTGGGTGGGGAGTGTGTGCGGCAACTCACTTATAAATCAAAGTCATGCCGTCTAAACTAATCCATCCGACGACGAGCTAATTTGGATTGGCTCATGATTAATTGATCTGTTTTAGTTGCAAACTTACAAGTTGTAACATGAGATTGATATTTATAACATAGAGGGTAAGTTATGTTACAACAAAACGGGTGCGTGTACCAATGTGTACATGCGCGCAAGAAGTAAAAGCTGTAAATATTCTGCTTTACAATAATGATAACGTCCCGACTACAATTTTAGTCCTTATCAGATTTTAGAGGATTATTGTTTTAAATTTAAACGTGTGACCGCAGTAAGTATCTGGCTTCCTTTTATTTCGTGTTTAATAATATTGTTTAAAGAATATTGTTGTATAATTAGGTATATGGCCATTGTCTAAAAATAAGTTTTTAGTACTACTACTTTTAGCAAACTAATAGAATCAGTGAAAATGTTTGTAAAGTAAACTTTCGTTTTGCCACATACCTATTTTTGTAGCGTAAGCGTAACGTATTATAAATTGTTTCAAATTAGAAACAATTAACGCTCTATTACTAAACGTAGATTTACAATTAAAGGAGCCGAGAGACATTTCCGACATGGAAATGTGTTTAGGAGTTATTGTTCTCGTAGGCATATCAAATGAATTGGATTTTGCACTATTAAATACTGCCGCTACTTGCCTATTTATGGATACATTATAATGTGTTACACGCCTTGTACCAGATGAATATAATTTAGTAGCTGCCACCTGGTAGAGCCCGTGATTGGATTCAAACCTATTATTATTTTCCTGCTCTTATCTGATTTAGTGGGGTCAATATTCCATGCTGATATTATAAATGCGAAAGTAACTGTGTCTGTCTGTTACGGTTTCAGGGCCAGACCGCTGGGCCAATTGTAATGAGATTTGATAAAAAGATAGTTTAAAGCCGGGGGAAGAACATAAGCAATTTTTATTTCACAACTCATCCCCTTAAGGGGTTGTATAAGGAATGAAAGCTTGTATGGGAAAAACAGTATTACGCGGGTGGAGCCGCGTGTAAAGTGTATGTACATATTTTAGAAAATGTAGTAATTTTGACTTGAGAAACATTCTACTGAAGATGAGAACTGGGCTAAATGTAATAATTGTAACCACTATAATACAACACTTAGGTATATTTGTGCCCTGAAGTATTATGCGCTTATTAGCATGCTAGAATACTTATTTAGACACTTAGGGCTCTGATTATGGATAAAATGTTCAGCAACTTCTTCCCGTATCACAAAAGTCAGAGCCACTTTTACTCAAAATCGATCACAGATACGTAGCCACTGATCCTCTAGATAAGGCAATCAAGTACACGAATCTCGCGTACGTAAAAGAGATGACCCGCAATCACCCGCTTTAGTAGCCATTTTTCACCCCAATATGTTCCCGAAGACTGGACGTTGGATAGGGATGTGATAAATTGTTTTAATAAGCCGTTAAGTCAGTTAGATTTTATATGCGTAACAAAATGTTGTTGTAACCCTTCGAGGACCGAAGTCAACTGTGGTAAATGTTTATTACCTTTATTGGAGGTAAAGGTGATTTTCAGGTAGGTACTACGTGCAAATATGGCCTGTTTATAAGAATAGAACTTCCCTTTTCGGAATGGTACTTTGAAGGTAAACTCCTGACATTTTTTCGAATAGACAATTTGCTTTTACGGCCTCACGGGACTGGCTATACGTAATTGAAATGACGAATTCTGATTTTCAGCGTCCCAAATTTTGGCGTTTATAAGGGTGACCGATTACACATTTCGTGAATCTTATGGCAAACTGTTGCAACTGTTGTTCACAGCATTATCTTCTACATTTTCTTATCAGTTATAGGCGTTCCAATAGGTGTTTTAACTATCATGCCACGTGTAAATCTACGGAAGTACATACTGAAAATTCAAATGTATTTCAGTTTAATTAAAAACGAATGTTTATGCAATACTAGTTGAATTTTTAAAGATTGTCGATATTGCGATTCTAAAATGATGATTGCACGAATCTTGTTTCCTTTCACAATACCTACAGTGGCATGCGCCAATAGTCTACGTACCTATACCATTTTCCGTTTCCCAGCTATTTTCATGGACAAACAAAATTCCACGTTTACGTAAAGGGAATTTCAATTTGAAATCAATTTCCTAAGCACCGGTGACGATGATCGTTTCTACCGAATACGATTTGAGTTTACGGCTAAAAGAGATATATCTTCGGCGATGCATGGAGCGTGGTGCGATGGACCAACAAATTATTATCGTCCAGGGAACACGAAATATCGGCACGCGCTGCAATGTACCGACCAGAAATATGTGTTTCTGCAGGCCGCTTCTGCAGGAAAACCGAGAGAATACAGAATGAAAATCTTTAGCGCGCATATGTTAGCGAGAATGCTACATGCATGCACCACTGATATATTTTACAAAGACTACCCAATTTAGAATGGTGTATGTAGTAAATGCTTTGTTATCTGACTTAACGGTATCGAACATCATAAATCAGCTACAGTCTTGAGGGGTATATGACATAATTATAGGAAAACTGTAGTAGTGGAATTCAATAGTTGTTTGAAATAATAAAAATATACTTTACCATGTCCGTTTCTCTTCCTTACTCTTCTTTAACTTGCCAATATTATTTATATTTATTTTGCATCAATGTAGTCGCGGGTTGTAACATTAAATGGGACAAAAGTTTGTAGGGAAACCCCTTGACAACTTGACAACAGTCGATTTATAATGAAAGAAAGAATGAAAGATACATTTGGTTAAACGGTTAATGGTTAACAATTTGTATAAAGAACTTAGATACTACTAGATACCACCACCTAGATAAGAAGGTACTCTTTATTATACGTAGATAGGTACTTGTAGTCCATTTCATTATCATAAAAAAAATCTTGTGACTTAATGAACCTGTAAAAGTGCAGCCCATCGCACTTCAGTGAGCGACCGTGGCTAGCTCAAGCAGCAAACTATGCATTATTTAATGAGTTACTGGCCACTTTGAAGTTGTTCTTGAAGACGTAGTTAGGTGAGGTAAGATAATTTAAGTATTTTTTGTCGGTTCAGTGGAGTTATCGTTAATACAAGCGGAAAATTAAAGGTAAAAAAGTAAAATACCTACTCGTAAAATATTCAGTTCATAACATCGAGTACCTACGAGTAGAGTAGGTACGTTAAAAATGTTTCCAATTTAATAATTGATCATTTTTAAAATTTTATACACGCTTTATTGCATTGCCCAAATGCTAGATTATACAAAGGATGAACTTAATGCCTATTGGAATTGTCTACCAGTCGACCCAGGGCGAGAGAGTATTATTTTGAAGTCGGTGGCTGATATTTTAACAAACCTATACAAACAAGTACAAATAAGTCCATACATATTAGAAATATTGTTTTTACATATATAAATACATGCATACATATATTCAGTATTCAATTCATGATGTAGTGTACTTTTTTATTTATTTACAATTTACTTGAAAAGTACCACCGTTATTTGTGGTGCTATATATTTTCTTAAAGTGAAGTAGTATTACGTTTCGCAAATAAGAAGCAATGCGTTAGATTAAGGTAGTAAATACATTCTCTACATTACCCGAACCCTCTTTATAAGGCAACTCATTAAACATTAACAGAATGAAAGTAATCCACCCCGTCTTTCTAATAATTAAATGGGTCTGTGAAGTTAAAGCAAATTGCATTTTTAAACGATATGTAGTTATCCCAATGCAAAAATCATGGGATTAACAACTGTCGAAAAAGGTAATTGGATACACACCGAGACCGATATAGGCCGAGATTAGTGTAGCGGAAAATTAATGAAATCACTGGTGAACACATATCACTGGTGATACATTATTGCATGTGCCTATTATATCAATGCCTATTGAATCTTAGTTATATACTAAGATCATTGATATAAATCTTGTTTCGTAGGTTAAATAAAAAAAAGGAAATAATCTTAAGCAGAATAATTCCAAAGTTTTTAAATGGTTAAAAGCAAAATCAACTCGCTTTCCGAAAATTCTCTTTTATTTTTATTAGTAAGTTTATTACGTAACTGATATTAAATAAATGAGCATAATATTAAGATAATGTAGGCCTGGGTTAAGAAACTTTTTAATTTTGTACAACGATTCCTTTATGGCGTTAATACGGAAGGGTTGTTTGAAGTTCAAACCCCAAAGGATTAAAAAGGTGCTAAATTTTGCATGAAAATCACGAGTGTGAAACCACGGGAAATCGCTCGTTTCACATAAAATTGAGGGTTTTTAAAGCTTGTAGGAAAAGCGGATTAATAACTTAAGTTTTATTACAATTTACTACTAACGGCACATTATTAGAAACGCAGGTATGACGTCTAATATATCAAACAGTTTAAATTACTATGATAACATACGACCGCCCCTTACCGTTGGGTCAATCCCTTGGGGTCGTAAAGATAATTTTCATATTTCTATTCACTACCTACGCCTGTCCTGTCTGTCTGTGTTTTGCCAAGGTTCTACTTCAACTTAGTAAGAAGGTATCTCTTCTATTTAACTACCTACACTACATAATAGAAAATGGTTTTATAACGACATACCTGCTTATATTATTTGTAAAACTTTGTTTACACGCTAGTTTTTATACGGCTGCTTTCTGTTTTAAAGTTTTTCAGACCTACACAAAATTGCAAGTGTTCCTTGCTAATTGTAGAATTTCGACGTGGTCAAAAGCTTAATACTTCTCTAATTTGTCAACATTGTTTGTTTATTTGTCAGTCGTTCAGCCTAGCGGCTAAAATGCTAACGAATTCGTTGGCATAAGCTAGTTTCATAACAAGTCAACCCTTTTAGCGGAAAATTGCTGTAAATCAAGTTTACCGGTCACCCTTTCGATTTCCTGACCACAAAACTGCCTTCAAATGGTATTCTCGTTAGTAATTCACAAACTTTGTTCAACATATTGCTGTTTTGCATTAATCTCTATAATTATGTAGTTATTGTATTGTACTTTTATTGTAATAAAATCATATGCATTTTTAATACTTTAGTTATACTTACGTAAAACTATTGCCCATACCTACTCATTCGTGCACTTATGCGTCTTGACATACTCATTCGTAACTGCAATGTTTATACGAAATGGATTTAGATGCTGTGTGTTTTCACTTGGACTTTTCACCTTAACTGAAACATTTCATGAGACGTAACTGAATTTTTAATTATAAACAAAACGAGTCGGCCGACCGAATATAATTTATGGATGTTTGGAGTATTATGTTATCAAACACTATACAGGCAAGTGGAATCCTGAAGGATTAAACTGTATGTGTGCGAGCTTTCCCAACTACTAAGTATCCCTTAATTATTGCTACAATACAATGTTGGTGCTTCTCATAATAATAAACGACTTTAGTTTGATGAAATCATTCCGCAAAATAAAATATTTTTCAGTAGTAGTAATAAGAGTGTTAGTAGCTAGTAATAATAAGTCTGTGTACAATTTAAGAGTGACCGGCAATCACACCTTTCCGACCGAAACACACACACACACATACACATACAAATTGTTTAATAAACTGCCCAAGGCATATTAAGATCTACCATCTCGATAAAAATTGCAAAATTGCGCAATAAATAAATGTTAATATCTTGAAACTTACCTTAACTGTATACCTACTATGGTAAAACAGATAATAAGTAAATGTAGATGTTTATTACCTATATTTAAGTACTTTTCTTGTACAGCTAGCTTTTATAAAAATGTTCTTGCATTATCATGAAGCAAAAAGCTGTTTCAGTCTTTTTTGAAGATTTTCTTGCAAGCTTAGCAAACAAAAAGCGCAGTTTTATATAAAACTTTCATACTCTCAACCTTTTTAAAGCTAGTAAAAAATATTAACTGAGCATACCGATTCTTTAAATTGTTTATCTTGTAGGTAAAAATGTTACATAGGTACAGGTAATGTACAGTTTATCTTATATGTGTATTCCCATCCATCAGCCTTTATAGGTTAATTGCTGGACATAATGCTTCTTATAATTGGCACCACTCTGTGTGCCGTTTGGTCCTTTTCCTTGCATTGAAACAAAATAATGTACCTATTAGGCTTCACATGCAATGTATCATTCAATCATAATTAAATTAATACTTCTAAAATAAAAATATTAGCACAATAAACATTTACTTATTTATTAAAAAGAAAACGGCGATCCGGCGATAAAGAGATTTTCGATAAAAAAGTGAAAATACGAGAGAGGTGTTTAGGGCTGCGGATATGTTGGCCCATTAATCAAACCGGACATAGTATAAATATCTCCGAGGATACAAAACGTAAACAACATAAAAGGGAAATATAGACGAACGACAATTTTTAAAAAGTTTTTTGGAAACAAAGCAGTATACGCAGCAGGATAAGCAGAGTAACCTGTAAGCAACCTCGATTTGGACTTTAGGAATATGACTTTTCCAAATATTACAAAAACATTAGTTTTATACAATAATAGAATAATCATAGCGATTATAGCGCTGCGTTCGTCATGATTGTTAAAGTTAACTAGCCTCTGGGATGTTGAATGCTAGTAGCAAAATGTTCATGAGGTATTTATATTTAGTGCTTCGGAGGGCAGGTTAAGCGGGGCGGTCTCAGTTGTTATTTTCAGATAAAAGACGTTAGTTCCTTACGGCGTTCTAAAGCTTTAAACTCTTGGGTTAAACACTAGCCATCCACCAATCCGGCGTACGCTTCGCAAAGCCATCTCAGTTGTGAAGGAGTCCTGTACCCTGCGTCAGACCGCTATTGTTCAATTACATTTTTAAGCAAGCTTACTTTACTTTCAATTACAAAGCCCGTAACAAGTTATAGCCAAAAAGTTCTGTAAGTGCTGAAACGGTTCTGTTATCCTGCCCCAAATTAAGTGTAAACATTACTGTGCTTTTTCTATTCATAATTAAAAGACGTCTGGACGATTACTATTGATAAAAATCGGTGGTCTGGACTGAACACAGGGTGTTTCAATGAAGAGCCCGTAAAAACTGTCGTGTAACGTGGCCATTACTCTTTATTATTACCGTTCAGGTGTGCACGCTAATATACAGTGCTGCAAACTCGTATCATTTTTGTTTTGACTGTATCGCAGCTGTCTCAAATTCACGAATTACATAACTGTCTAGTTCAGTGCATATTTTTATTTGTAACACGATTCGAGATTTATGCACGATTGTAAGTTCCAGATGAATTAGTGATATCTTTTATAAAGCCAGGCTTGGTGTAAACGTTAGAACTTATTAACTACCTGCCCTGATAGTCTATATCTACTAGCATCAATGGGGTAAACACTTTAAGACTGTCTATTTCAGATAAAGTAATCAAATAAATATTTCAATACCAGTATGCAACTTGTAACACTGACATTTTTAACTAGTTATACAATCCGAGTTAGTCACAATATTGTTCTACGCCAAAATCTATCAAAACAAAACTAATTTACAATGAACCGTTTACACACAAAACAAAACAAATTTTCTATGAACCGTTTACACGATAAATTTGTCACAAGGGTGTGAAGAATACGACCATGGAGACAACGTCACCTCTGACACGTTCTTATTTCATTTCCACGAAAGTTACTACCAAGTGATATGGCCATGTGTTACGTAAGATTCCAACCAGCCGTCGCAACCAACAGGCAATTTGTTGTATAGATTACAAATCTTAGCAAACAAACTCAACGTACTTCTAACGAATCAATAGACATAAATCATGAGTTACAAAGTTCAAAGCTTTGACCTGTATCACAATATTACTAAGTACAATATGACAAAACAAAAATTATAATCAACGGGTTTAAAAACTTCGATTCGTTACCCGTGTTACCAGGCCTACTACTGGTAATAGCATAGGTTTTTTTTTTGCTTGTATACAGTAGATACAGAGTATCACGTATTATGTTTTATTTAAATCCATTCCTTTGAGTACAACAATACAAAACATGTTTTGATATAGATTTTTCCTTCATGATCACGGTTTCTTTTTGTGCCTGGTTAAATTGTTTTCTGGTTCTACCACCTGCGAATCCCCGTCCAGATCAAATCATGCCAGCAAAGCCACGAGGCAATACAGCTTTAGTAATAATTCAAATTAAATTGAAAAATCATTGCTCGACTTCTAAAGCAATGTCAGTAGAAACAGTCACAAAGAAAATGTTTTACTTGAAACAAATCTACAGAAAAATAAATAAATTCTTATTAGCTTTTGATTTATAAATAACCCCGATTGCTACGTAGGCGTGACGTTAAGTAAAGCAATTACGACTGTTATGAAAAATCTGCAGCCGATTTCTGATTTAATTTTTGCCAAACTTTGGCAATATTTCTCTCGGAAGGTCGACGTGGATCGTAATTTGCATATTCAGCAGTAAAATTTATGTCACAAACAATGCGATATTAAGGTACAATGCGAATGTCTTTACATTGTAGAGGGACGCAGCGCTCGGAGCGAGACGACGCGCTCATCAGCCAAAGGGCCCTGATTTACTGTTAGGACTTGTGGCTTCGTATACGTTTACGAAGCGCTCATGGTGGCACGGCAAGTATCAATCGTAACTTATTGGCAATGTTAATGCAACTACCAATGCAAAATGGATTGTTAAGCCGTTGGTCTTGGTTGTTGTCGTTATATTGCAGTCGGTAAGCCATGTCGGAGGCCTTCGTGTGGCTTGAAAACTTGGGCAGCACTCGGGCGGCACTCGGATTGGCCACTGACTCCTCCACCAATCTTAAACTATTCCAATGCAGTCTTACTACTAAGAAATACAACATTTGTGTACAATAACAAACACTTGAATAACCTACATTTCAAGTGGCGGGCACCCAACACGCATTAAGCCAAATTTAGGAACACAGCTCATCAGCGCTGAAATTTGCAAGCAACGGTCTTTTAGGGCTGATAACCTGCAAAAAACTATGGGGTACAAATGAAAGTAACACACAGATTCGCCAACGATGCACATTTTAGCATAAATGCACCTTGTCTGAATTAACTAATTTACGAACTCGTCATGGTTCTGAGGCTCCTGTTTTGCAATTTTAAACTACTCCGACACTCCGTAAGCATGACTAGAACGACAAAACGACAGAAATAATTTAAGACAACAACCAAGATCCGTGAACAAACATTTATGTGCCAGACAAATGTCGGCTATTCCTGGGGACCGAACCTGGAACCACGCTCATAACTGCTATATTTCCAAAGATTTCCGTTCTCAGCTAATTTACGACGTGGGCTTTGTGGCTGCTCGTGTTTAAATGAAAATTACACACGGTACCGCGTCCGGGGCGCATCGAGAGGTTTCCCCTCTGAAGTAACTAATTTATGAACTCGTCATGATTCCGAGGCAGTACGCTCCTCTTTGCAATTTTATACTCCGCCAATGCTTCGTAAGTCGTGCATTTTCGACGCCTGCTACATATTGTAATCGTTTGAAGGTATTACTTACAAAGTAACTATTATCCGATCTGTATAGGTTTTCCCAGAGTAGCACACATATTTCGGTGAATTATCAATCTATGACCAACCGCAAATTTAATTAATACTAACGAATACTAACTTACTTAAGACCATACAAAAGTCCGATTTTTAATTTTTCCTCTTATTGTATCTGTGTTGACATTTAGTACGTTTACATAATTCGTGTTTACTTGACCTGAACGGCCATAAACCGAATCAACATAATTAATCTGTGAATATACAAATACAGAGTGCTTTCCGTATATTAATTTCGTGTCAATCCAACCGAAGTACAGTTACGATTTTGGTTAGTAATTATATTATGAATCTCACGTTAGGAAACAATATTTAAAGCTTTCAACATATTTGATTTTAATGTAACGTGTCACAAAACATTGCTGCGCATTAAAACTTGTAAATTTAATTATTGGTTTTACCTAAAAATACATACATACATTATGTTTATTGGGAATCCTGAATGATAAGAAAGATTAATTGAAAATCATGACAACTAATATTCCTATTAACACCTAACACTGTCAGGACTAACTAACTAACAGCTCCTTGCAGGTCTATTCGAAGTTTGTCACAGTTGTCCATGGGCGGCAGCGGTTGGTGGGACTGTAAGCTCGTTTGCGACCCTCGTAATATACAAAAAAATATTATAAGCTTTAAGTTAGCTAGACTGCCCGCTGGTCCGCTCACGTAAAATTCGTTTTCCCATACAAGTTGCCTCCTATTCAACCGTCTTAAAGGCTGATTTTTGGAAGAATAAGTACCCGATGCCGCTTTTCAAGGCTCAAGCTATCCACACTATCCCCACACTTCATAATAACGGATTAGTCTTAACCTGATTGAGTTACAAACATCCATCCATCCATCCATTTTCCAACCAACAATTTACCTGTAAATAAATCTCATCTGTGTCCACGTCCAACAGGCCATTATGTTTTCCCACACCCCGTATCCATATTGAGCCTGACCCGGAATTTTGATTAAGGGTAAAGTAGATTATGCTAAAGGTGGAGCCAGCCCATTTCTTACACACTAACAGTTAATAGCGTTTGACCCATATTGGAAGTTACTTATTTGATGCAAGCAATGAAATTCACAATACAAATTTGGTCTCAGACGGCCGTCTGTCTATTATTATATTTTTAGTAAGCCAGTGTACGTTAATTTTAATGACATTATGTTTGTTGAGCACAGATATTATAGGGATGTACAAAAGGAGAATAATCATATTTTATATGGCGTGTCAGAGCTGAACATCCGATATCACGAACTAGTGATGGTATGTAGGTACTCAGGACTTATGTAATAAAACAATTTGGTATTTTAGCAAACGTAGAAAGTCGTACCTACAATCTTTTATAAAACTTAGTGCACATTTCGACGTCAACGCTTTTGCCAGCTTGAAAATAATAATGTACCATACCTTATTCAGTCTCTCTCTTGGCCCCATTTTATACATTCGTGTTTTTGATGGGATCTTATTTAGTTGAATCCAAATTGCCATTCACACGCTCGTTCGTTGAATCGTCATCCTGTAAAATCCTACTTGCTGATAATCTGAATAGAAATTATCGAGTTACTTTCTGCATAATCATTTTGCACAAGAGTGGCTTTTACATTTTACACTTTTAAGTATATTCCGCCCAAATCTAGCCTGGTGTAAATCAGCGTGTCCATAATTCGGCTGAGTGTTCCTACACTGAATATTTATGGGGCGGTGGGGTAACATCCACCCTTAACCCGCTGCTGAAACTCGCGTCAAACGATTTTGCATAATTTGAGCGCCAATATACTTTAGAATAAACAAGCAGTGGGCGGCAGTGGATCATGGGTCGGCATGCTCGTTTGCTATTCTAATCACATAAAAAAAAAACAGGAGGCCTTAAGTAAGAACTTATTTATTTCTATAGCGAATCATATTGCCGGTTATGGTCCCAGGCGTTGTAAATCTGGTGCGTGTTAGAAATATCTATATCTAATAGTTATGATTTGTTATTTAACTTTTAACCCTTAGCTGGTACTTATCGTAAATTTTACAAACGTAACACAGTGCTACAGTGCCGAAGGTCTAGCACGACGCGAGTCACAACGTAATGAGAGTAGGTACATAAAAATACGACTGCGCACGATGCTTAGATCCATAGAAAATCTTTAAAATATGACCATACCATGCTTATGAATATACCAGCTAAGGGTGTTCTCAATAGAATCTGTCTCAATTTACCTTGACAGACCTTGAACGTTTTCTAAGTCTGTATCTAGGCCTTGCAAGTTGGTCAGCCCGGGGATCTTCATTCAATTTGCTAATTGCGAAGGTAAGCCATGCCTATACGTGGAACAGTATCAATTAGGTTAACGATATCGCGTCTTATACACAAACTAATACACAATTCAAGTTTCCACATACAAATTATTTTATTTAGAGCATAGAAATGTCTACGGAAGTATGATGACATTATATTGTACCGAATCTGGTGCAGTGTGTCATACTTTCTTTAACATGAATACACTCTGCTTGCATGCTTTACCAGAATGTCACACGGTTTCAGTTCGTATGAGTGCTACACGAGAGATTAATTCGCAATTTACCGCGAGGCACAGTGCGCGCAATTCATTAGGAATATTTTTATGAAATTTTTAATAATCGCGCATACAATGCGGACGCTCTCGTAAATCAAGTCCCGAGCTCTCTCTAGATTTCCTCGCCGATGATATATACTCGTACCGCGGCTGCGACAACGCCGTCCTGCGTCATTATACACGTTAATTGAACTGCGAAAGCCACCCAACTGATTTATGTCACTCAAGGTAGATAAATAATTTCAGATTGATACCCAGATAGCCTGCTCATGGTTTGGCCGGAGAGGTTACACTGGTAACTTTTTCTGCCGTGTTGCGATTAGATACTGCGTTTCTGTGTATTTTTGCCATTCGGCCGCAAAGGTGTGATTCCCGGCACTGTTATTAATAAGTGAGAGGACTAATCACCTCTAAAGGTTCATAACGGGTCGAATAAAAGGGGGAAAACAAACTAAATTCACTGGTTAATTCTCATGTTTCTACCATAGTTGGTATAATAAAAAATAAATTAATATGAGCCACTATTATGACATGATATATGGCTGATTTTAAGTTGTCTAAATGTGGGTTGGCAGACTATATACGCTTTTAAGAAAAATGTACTTCACTATTAAAGTAATTAGTTAAGTATCATTTTATTTTATACCTTCGAAAAGTCAACACTGCACCCCGGCGTAAGAGATTGAATTCACACCATTGTAGTCGTTGATGTCACCAGGCATGCAATACCTAAGCTACGGCTAGATTGTAGATAAAATCCCAGTATGATTTACAGCAACAAAAAAATGTCCAAAGCTTTCGTTAATAAGTAATGCATTTCTATCTATTTACGGATAAGAAACGCTGCTTTGCCAGCGAGCACCGTTTTCCATAACCTTGCGGTTAATTAAGATGCTGTGAGTTCCTTAAATAAAGCCAGGATAGTCAGAGCCAAAGGAAGTTGGCAAGGCAATTTCTGCTGTATAATATTTACAACATTACTATGCAAAAGTATACACTTGGGATGGGTACAATTTTTATTTTAAGTTGTTTTTAAAAAGCTATCTTATACAAATTTAGCAAGTATCTAGTGCGATCGCTATTTCCAAGTAATCTTCAGTCGTTAAAAAAAGAATTTAAATTGCCCTAAATTTGATTCCGAACTAAACAGGTAGGTACATAGATTTAGTTTAATGTCTAAACTGCCAGAGGCCGTACTCTTTTTCCAAACGAAAAAGAGTGTTAGTAGTTATATTATAAGTTAGTAGTTAGTAGTTAGTAGTTACTCATTATATCCCTATAAGCTTTCGGGTTGCCTAAGGGTTGTATAAACTGTCGCCTATGGACACTTGCAACACCGCAACGCCAGGGGAGTCACAATCGCGCTGCCGACCTTGAAGGATACACTCTATCGAAGCACTTTATATCGTAGTCTTGTGGGAATACCTCAGATAGAAGTTCATTCCACAAACCAGTAGTCCGCGGCAACAAGGATAGCGATAGGTAGTCGTATGTAGCGAGTAGGACACGAATCCCACGAGACGAGCGATCTATTACTTCGTCGTATTTTATACTTGTCATACGTTTTAGTTAATTTCGCACCTACTTGCTGTTGTGATAGTAAAATTTATCACAGGAAATTTTAAATATTTAGGTTAATTGAATTAGCTATATAGATCTTTGCTTTTATCATTCTGAGAGGATACCCGTCCTTATGAGTTGGCTAATTAGTGAGTTGCTATTTAATGTCTTCTAGGCTCTATAGTTTATAAGTGGTTTAAAATATTTACTTACGATTCTCTTCGGAAAATAATATTTCACTCAATTGAGAATCTACATAAATTCAAAGTCCATTTCATTTGCTCTTAAGTTTTAGTAAAGATGGTACCATATGCACTAGTGGTCGAAGGTAAATAACTTAACGAATATGAGCATACTCAAATATTGGTCGAACGTGGTCTTACAGCGACTGCCAAGATTTACTTCGGAGCCCGTTAGGAATCTGAATCACATATTGAATATGCGAGGTAAAATATATGGTTCTGAAATATTATAGATGGAACTAAATTCTCCTAATTTAAAATTAGAAAGGATTTATAACCATGCCGTCTATCAGAAACTTTCAATTTAAATAGGTACATACAAGAACTTAAGGATTGAGAAATATTAATTTTCACTTACATACATATTTGTTGCCTGGTGCAACGTAATCAGTCGTAGTCTTCAATATGGGTCAGCAACTCGTAAGGAGTAGTTGACCACTAACCTCTCCACCAATCCACCACTATTCTTCACCAGCAGTGTGGTGGCCACCAGGCCTACTTACTTAGACTAGCTACACCCTACTAACAGTCCAATTACATACCATCCCTGCTACAGTTTTGTTCGAAGAACTTATTAAGGCCATACATTTTTTATTTAATTAACTAGTTTTCCTTGGTTGTCATATAATGTGAATGTAGATCATATTTCTATAATACAAAAAACCTCATAAGAGTATGAGATACATGAAGCAGTAAGATTGAAACGAATAACAGCAAGTCTTGAATACACTCGTTTATGACACATAAATATAATCTTAATCTTTTGATGAAACAATGACAAAGAATGACCCCTGTTGCCCACATGGGGCGTCTAGTACCTTCCAAACTGCTGAACATCCATACCATACAGCCCGAATCCCGATCGCACCCAGGTGACTTAACCTCATCGATCACTTACGATCGACACAAGTATAGAGGCAATGAACGCTTGACATTATTTACATAATATTTAAGTGTAATCGGAGTGTCTTCTAAAGAATTTTCCTCTGGTATTCAATTGCGTTCCGTATTCAATTAACGTCGCTTTCCGTCAAAAGCTATATCGGTGTATAAATGGCGGAGGCCGGCATTGTCGCAGCTGCGGTATATCATCGCCGAGGAAATTCAAAGGGCGCACGGAAGTGCTTGATTTATGAGCCGCATGTATGTATGCGAGTATTCAAATTTTCATAAAAATATTCTATGCGAATTGCGCGTGTTGTGCCTGTCTCGCGTTAAATTGGAAGCATAAACTTGCAATTGAGGTTATTAACTCCCAATTAAATTCATTTAATGTAAATAATATATAATGTGTATAATGTGGTTACATGCTATGCTAGAAAGATAAACCAACAAACACACATTCACAATTGTAAATGATTACACAATATTAGTAAGAATTAGCACTGATTGAATTTCTACATAGGCCTCTTCTTACGACGTACAGGCTTAAAGCATACTACCACATATATTAGGTAAATAAATATCACGCTCTTCCGTTGCACATATGTAGATAGAGATTAGTAGCCAATCTAAGTGTTTGAAGCGGTTGGAAGGCTTTAATGGCTCCTATCCAAAAATAACAATTGGGACCGGCTGCGTTGCGTGCCCTGCGGAGCACGGATGTCCTCATGAAAGTTTTCCACTAACAATGAGCTAACAAACCACCCTACATTAAGGTATTTTGTAGATTAGGTTTGGAAAACCGTACGTAATACTTTTATCAGCTTGAGTTAAGTAATTTAGTAATATTGTATGAGAACACCACAAGGTTTAAATCGCCAGGGGAGGACGAAATCTTCCCAGCCCTATTACAGGAGGGGTTGGACGTAATCCTGGCAGTGCTATTAAAAGTGCTTAGAGCCAGCTTTGCATGGGGATACCTGCCAGAGACATGGACCAAGGTGAGGGTCACCTTTATCCCCAAAGCAGGTGATAGAGATAAATCTCTCCCAAAATCCTATAGACCAATAAGTCTGACCTCCTTCATACTAAAAACCATGGAAAAGGTCATAGACTTACATATAAAGGAGACGTACCTTCGAGTCACTCCTCTTCATCCGAAGCAACATGCTTACCGGACAGGGAAATCGACGGAATCCGCTCTTAGCGAGCTCACAGACCGTATCGAAAAAGCCCTCGAAGATAAGGAAATAGCCCTATGCTGTTTCCTGGACATAGAGGGTGCATTTGACAACACCTCTACTGAAGTCATACTGAATGGTATGAAGAAACGTGGCATTGACTCCACCACGGTGGAGTGGATAGGAGCAATGCTAAATAACAGAACGATTCTTACCACAATCTTCAACACCACAATAAAAGTAAGAGTCACTAGGGGCTGCCCGCAAGGCGGTGTTCTCTCGCCTCTAGAGTGGTCAATTGTGGTAGACGACCTCATCCAGG
>DWMR01000065.1:0-17808 GCA_018245355.1 Dalla costala
ACTTATAGCACATCACTAATCATGACCAACTGACACCCTTCAGGAATGCATTCTCTGAGCGGCCGGACTATAATATTGTTAATGCGAAAGTTTTTGAGGATGGTTGAATGGATTTATGTTGGTTGCGTTCCAAGTCTAGTGCAATCATCTGTTAACTAACGTGGTTAAAGGCATAAAAAGCATACCTAACTTACATCTTAATGATAATATTGCAGGGCATAAATTAATATCAATTATCAACCATACCACTTTTCCGCAGAAGTACAAGTAACAACGCTAACCAACTATATAAGGTGAGAGGTACAATACAACCTTCTTGAATTCAATGCTGTTTTCCCAGCATTAAAACGTATACAAAAAGTACCTCAGCGCCCAAATAAACTTTGTTTGATTCTACGGGCATCACAATTAGGGTATGTACACATTTGGGGACGCGTTGCAGAGTAAACTGTTCATGCTCCATTAGACAATGTAATTAATACCCGAGGTTACCCTTAATTGTGGGCGACGGGGTAGTGGCGACAGACGTCGATTCGCAGCGAAACATCGCTCAAAAACCGCGCCTGTAACAATCGATTTACTCATTGATAGATGTAGGGAGATTGATTAAAGTAGCTACCGGTGGGGATTTATCAATTTGTAGGTATGGCAGAAGTGGATATACTTTCAATACAAACTTTTAACTCCCCGCCAAAAGTTGACCTAAGCATACAACCTATAAGCATGCTTAGGTAAAATTAATTGGACATTCATTTCTCAACAAATTTCTACGTTATGGATATCCTGTCTTAGAACAATTTCCAGTTCAAACAGTTTGTCAGCGAACCAATCTGCTTGTAGACCTAGGTTAATAGTGCAAATAAGATGGGAATTAGTGTTAAACGCTTTAGCGTTTCTCATCGACGAGATCAATGTCAATCGGAAGTCTCTTCGTTAACATAACTTGATTCATCGGATTATCTCTGAATATGTATAGGATTTCTGTGGTTCCATTTGTGTGCCGTATTTAACTAGTCTTTTTTTCATTCTTACTAGCTTTTGCCTGAAATCTGGCCCGCGATAAATGAGTTCTTAGTGTTTCCCATTAATTTTGTCCAATTTGTCCCTATAAATATTCCTATATATGCTTAATGACGTGAACGACATGTATGTCCTATTCATAGTTTTCCGTGGTTTCATGCAAGTTGATTGGTTACAGAAGATTATATATTATGAAGGTAATGGAACCAAATAAGCCAGTCAGGTAAGCTGACTTTCGCATTTATGATAGTAAAGGATATATTAGTAGGTAGGTAGGTATGGATATACGTATTTGTAATAGGGTAAGGTAGGTACTCATAAACCGTACTGCAGTCGGCAAAAGTTATTAAGTATTTCTGGGACTGATATTTACGAATCGTTTCTCTAATCTGTAGGTTTTTGTCGGCATATTTACTGATTTTGAGACTCATTTCGTCTAAACGTAATTTAATATTGTCTTCGTGTGAACTCGTCAAAAACTTAAAAGAGCAAAATTCAACGTTCGCCTTTTTAATAAGAAATTAAAAGCTCTTTTATCTCTTTTTGCCTTGTCGCCCCGAGCTTCAATCCGATAAGTGGTCTTTATCCGTAACTAATCGTGCGAGTGCTAACCCAGCTAATACAAGAGCAATCTTGAATCAATTAAAGTGTAAGATTAAGATTTTCATCTGTTATCTCGCTCTTCAGCCCCTTTTACGGAACATTTAAAAATAGGTACAAGGGTTGCCGATTTGTGTACTCTAAGTTTAGTTTTTTGTTATTAAATGTATAATATAACTTTCTCAAAGTAAATCTTTTTACAAATCTCAGACCTTCTCAGACGGTTAAATCGGAGGAAATTTTATTTAAATAGAAGTACAAGCTTTAAAAAATCATAAAAAACACTTTTAATTTCAACGAGAGACAGATAAGATCAAGCATTCCGCCCGTGAAATGGCTTTGTAAAAAGAGCATAGCGCCCGACAAACTCTTCAACAATTTCTCCGGCGTCATCCACGAGCAAAAACCGAATGCATTCCGGCGTCCGCGTAATCCTTGCACCGGAAACAGAAGCACTCTGAGCTATGTGCCCTCTTATAAATATTAAACTTGAAGCGCCGGAACCCCCAACAAAAACGTTTATCTGGTCTCCGCGGAAAAACCGCCAGAATTAGCAACAGGGGGTGGATTAAGGCGGACCGCACTTAATCCTTCTCTAAGAAGGCTTTGCTTAAACGAGTTCTAACGAGCTAAAGATAAAACAATTACCGACGACGTGATTAAGAGATACGGAGGACACTTGTTACGTCTTACGATGACTCCATCCCGCTGCTTTGACGGGCTCTCTGGCTCGCATACCGGGCGAGTCCTATTTGCCTCGTTACAAAATGTCCAAGTCGAAAGTCAACCAGATTAATTACTTTGAGATTTTCATTGTTGTGGACAATTTTGACTCAAAAGGTCCTGTTTCGTTTTTGTTGTCAAATTTGTTTTTTGCTGTCATTGTGATTACTTTTGAATGGAAGTCTTTTATTGTGCCTACTAAGTATGTAAATTGTTTGCGAGTCTTGCTCGAAGTATTGTAAGAAGTTTCTGAGTAACAGCATCCATCCATTATAACAAACTTTTATTATATTAGTAGAAATAAAATAACACACCAATTTTCTAAATTACTTATTGAAAACTAGCGGGAATACGCGTACCTACTTAGAATTTTACTGAACTTTTTGAACTCCAAAAACCTCAATTTCAGAAAATTCAGTCACTGAAATCTCGTAAATCATGATTGTATGCACGTTCACAATTGCAGCCTCTAATATTATGAAAAAACTTCCGTCGCGACGACTAAAATGCCGGGACACTAAATCACAGATTGTACCTCTCATTTGAATTAAAGAATTTACATAACGATACTTTGCATCCAGCCAAAAATATATTAGAATTGTAAATTAATTACTTTCTACGTTCGCTCACGCTTTGAACCGAAGTATACCCCGAAATCGAATTCGAGTGTGAGTGAGGGTACACAAAATAATTACGTATCGGGAACGATCTTCTTCCACGCTTTCTTACGTGCTTTTCGCATTTCCATATAAGTTGAGCTATAAACGAGCCAATCTATTCACGTCTACACATCAGGGGTTCGCATTTGCATATAGAGCAGAAATTTATTAAATCTACCGCCAATATCCACCTTTCCGACATCGAACTCTTACTTATTCATTGCGTCTCTTAAATTTTTATTGGATTGTTAAAAGGTATTCAAAGGAAAGTTGAATTACCCAGTTCCGCGGTTTTCATTGTCTTTAAAATTTTGTTGGCGACATTTTTTAATTTTGAATTATTTTACATTGTTTCCGTAATTTTGAAGATAAGCAATATAATAAAAAGCAAGAATAACAAAAAGCACGTAGGTGAATGATAACGAAAGTTAAAATATGCACTTATGATTTATTACATTTTAATCTTTCATTCCGGCTTAAAACCTTATCCAATCTAAACCTAAAAATGATCAAGGCAAAAAGAGGAAATTAAAGTGATAATTTACTGTCCCTAAGTTCTTTATATAAACCTCAAAGAGATACCTTTAAGACGTTTTATTCTCTCGTCTTTCGTTTTTCCAGAGAGTACATACCTTCTTCAAGGAAAACAATGTTGTTAATTGGTTGAATTAATAATACTGCAGCGGAGTCGCCCGAGGGCCGCGGTAACGTCAACCACGGTAATGAAAGGTTTCCCGGGATCAGCCTCCGGCTGTGTCGAACCGTCTCTACTAACTACAGACAGTAATACTTCAGAACAAAAGACTAATGTGATATAATTAATACTTTTATAGTCAACAAGACAGTAAAAACATTTTCTGTTCGCAATAATATCATTTTTGTTAGCGTTCCAACTTTTAGGTACCTAAGTATCTACTCAACGAAAAACTTAATTCTACTTGCGGAAAATTTTATAAATTTCTAACAATTTTATGAATATTGTGACATATTTATTGAAGTTAACATAGAGCGCATTTTAAAATGAATAGCTTTGAAAGTGAATTGACCAAACTCGGATTTAAGTATGCAGATAGTTAATTAATTTATAGGTTATTATTATTTATCATAATTTCAACCTAGCTTTCCGTTCAAGATGTTTCATAACAGTTTTATGTTTAGACTGTTGGTCACGTCTAGTCTTGGCTAGAGTGTAATTTGAAGTTCGCATCGCACTACTCAGAGCCAGAAATGTGCCTTTAACCGAAAACCCAATTCCCCAATGTTTGGTTCATTATAAAAATATCATGTGCACTTTGTGCCTCTGAACGGCGGGCATAAAGCGCGCAGGAATGGGTTGAGTGCTGTTGCATTTTAATTAATTCTCTTTTCTATCGCGATGCGGTGTTATCGGCATCCCGCAGGCGTCTCGTGGACAAACAAATAGCTGTCGCGCGACGGGATCGTAACGATTTTGACACAGTCGTGTTGTAAATTTTTCTTCTTTGCTCACCGGATATCGATTCCATTGTAGGTATATTTGTAAGCAATGTTTTGTTCGTTTATGTCTTACGTTTAAAAACGATGTTGACTATCACTTTAACCATATTATTTTACTATTTTGTAGTCCCTAGTACACTCCAATCACGAGTACCTATCTACAAAAGGACGATAGCTTGTATAGCTAAGGTTGAAATTAGGAATTACTTACGAAAGATTTCGTTTGCCAATAGCTCACCCAATCCAATAATATCTTCAATAAGTAGTTATTACATTACAGGGCACAGGCACTTACTAGATAGACACTTCGCTGTGGCTAGGTCTCTTAAAAAGTTTGCGATGAAGAACGTTCAGGCATGCACGTTTTCTCACTTGGTTCCCCTCTCAGATATAATATATAATTATATTCCGATACATCAACTCAATTACCTTGTTGCAGGCTCTGGACGGTCAGAACATCTACAATGGATGCTGCACCCTGCGCATCGACTACTCAAAGATGACTTGTCTGAACGTGAAGTACAATAACGACAAGTCGCGCGACTACACCAACCCGACGCTGCCATCCGGCGACGGCGACGCCCACCAACTGTTGACCAGTGAGTTGATGCCCCTGCAGGCTCGCATCGCCCACGCGCTCGCATCCAGGATGAGTTAGTCCATTCTACTCCCGGCTGCTGGACACTTCCGGCACACTCCTCACTCTACTCACAAACTTGTAGTCTTGCAACGAGATCAGAGACGTCGATTAGCAATTTGATTGGTGTTTAAAGTATGCTTAAAATGAATATTTCCATCCGACAACCCTTAAAGGTACATTGCTGATTACAGGCTAATGGACGCCTGTCTTGGGGTATTTAGGTCACCATGCCGCGATTCCGAGTTTCGTGACATTTGGTGCCCTCCATCTTCTCCTCCTGGAGTTGTTCCTCAGTTTTTTTTACAATCGTTCCGCAAATAACGGGAGCAATGGCATTCTGCTGGGAGCCGCAGAACCTAATGAAACTATCGTTTATTGAAATCCTTTAATCGGTAAAAAGGAATAATTAATTAACCTGTATTCAGGTGGCTCTGGATTGGTTGAAGGTTACGGGAAGCCCCGTCCATCTGTGGACTAAGAATGGCTAATGGATGAAAAAGCTATAGAAATCCGATAGAATGAATCATCCAATGAACTTAATAGACGTCTCTGAGTACGGAATTTAGTCTTTGAATCTGAATTATATTTTCTTCCTGGGTTAAAGCACCTCTTTGTGATCTTGAGTTGGGTACCTATATATTTGACCCTTTTCCCTTGGTCTAAATTTCGCATTGATCCTTTTAACAAGTTATCTATTTATTGCTTTCTGTAGTTCTTAAGTTATTTATTATGAAATAGATATTATTATTTAGTGTTCATCAATATCTTAAATTTGCACATCTGAGCTTAGATCGGCTTAATTTCATCTTCTGAATTTCTTTTCTAACTTACCTACAGAAACGTATGCATTATAATGTAAATGTGTCCTGTCTATTCGTCTTTTCCCCATTACAACTAGTTTATTTGTAGTATGTGATGCGTACCTATGGCATAACGCATATTTATTCGTAAAATTAAATAAATTAGACAATTAAAAGAAATACCAAAGCATAATAAACGGCATGGGTAAAAGTAACCCGTAGTCTTTAGTAATTAACGTGTTTCTGAATTAAGCACCATTCCTGGACTGAGCAGTAATTAATGTAATTATTATGCAACGCTTCTTCGTAGTTTGAAACTATTGCCTTCTTCTGACGTTTCCTTGATGATGATAAATGTTTATTTTTTACTTTCGATTTAGGAAATAGTGTTAAACAATAATATTTAGATCAAGTTCAACCTTCACTTACTCGAGCTGGGCTCTTAAGCAATATATCTAAATTTACTATAACATTTTAGTTACATAGTTGTTATTCATAAATCAATCCTGAATGTTTCCGCACAGACTAATAACTTTTCATAAATCTTTATTGTGCCTTGGAGAATTGTAATATATAGGGATTGTTTTGACAATGCCCATTTGCCTGTCTGTGTCATATAATAAACGTAATTCTTGTTCAGTTATTTAGAAAATACAATGCCAAGTTTACTTTAATAAAAATATTACGTAGGTACGAGTACCGTCTGGCACATTCTGGTTCAATAACAATTTTGGCAATGTTAAATACCATCACGATTAATATTCCCGTTAAGAATTATTAAAAAAAAATATTATGGAAATCTAAGCGTCTCTTTTTAGAGGTGTGTCAATATCCACAGCAGTCCCGTATTTTTTCTAGTTTTGAGTAAAATTTATTGGTAACTAATCTTTAATACCTGAATGATATATGGGTTGACTGGTAGAGAATGCCATAGAATAGAAAAGAAGACTAAAAATAGAAAAGTCCTCAATGTGGTGCTGCTGAGTATCAAAATAATATCTATAGTGTAAATATAATGTCAATAATTGGGTAAATTGAGAATTATTTAATTAAGCTGAAAATATAGTGTATAACTAAGTCTAAAGTTCATTTAAGTGAGCTGGTAACATTTAATAAGATCCAATGTACCTGCCAAAAATTTATATTTTCGCTGATAACTTCAGACAGTAGAAATTTTGTATCATTTTAAGTGGTAACCCTTAAAGTGTCAATAATTGGGTATCCTACCCTAATAAGGATTTAACTTTTAGTGTTACAATAGGTTTTTCTTTGTTTGACCGGGTAATATTGATGTAGGTGGTGGGGTTCTCGCGCCCCCGTTCTTGGGTCTGGGCTCGGGCCTGGCTTCGCCGTACGGCGTGGGCGTGGGTGGAGTGGGCCTACCCGCTTTCGGCGCGCTCACGCTGACGCCGGCCTCGCCTGCCCTGCGCGCGCTCACCGCGCCCCCACTGCCGCTCGCCACTGTCCTCCTGGTCTCCAATCTCAACGAGGAGGTACGTATCCATAATCCATAATCAAACAGCAATATAACCCTCTTTTTTTCAATAGACCACTTTACCCCATCACCGAGCCTGTAAGAGAATTTGTTCTCAAACATCGTACAGATGTAGCTTGTAGACACAGTATATTAATGATTGAAATAGATAGGTATTGTAAGCCACAAACGATGTAAATTTTAGCGTTGATATTTGCAACTTTTTTTTTTGTTTATCCAACAGTAACCGAGTAAAACAAAAGATCCTAGTCGACATTTTTTGTTAAACGTAAATTCGGTAGTTTAATGTTTATTGGCAATTATGCATCACGCTAACACAATAGCCAGTAACGACCGCTCGAGACATTGCATTTTAATCAATTTGGGTACACAGTCCAATCGCAACTAATAAGGTCCAAACTAATACGAGCGGCGTTACAGGCTATTATATTTATATATTCTACTTGAACTCTTTAAAAATAAGTTGCTAATTTATTTATAGATATGATGTCAGAATATCTTTTACGACTATTTATAATACTATCTCTTTTCTCTTTCCTATTGTTTTAGATGGTCACGCCTGATGCTCTCTTTACCCTTTTCGGTACGTGTGCACATACATTCCGTATTTTATATTAAAACATTTATACTGTTCCTGAGCCCCTGTCGCCTGGAAGACAAATTGTCAGCTAACATTCTCGACTTCTATACTGATAACCGCATCCGAGGACCTTTATGTCGAAGCTTTGCTTGTTAACACTATCATTCTAAATTCACTCTAAACGCTTATATTAACTCGTGTGACAATTTGTGTTTCAGACACCTAGATGTAGTATGTTAGAATTATGCCCAGTTTTTAGTGATATTTGTTGCTCCTCTAATTGAGACTTCAGAATAATGTTGAGGTGAAATAAATAATACACCAGTAGTTGCAGTCGGCTTGTTAGTCCCCTAAAATCAGATTCAGACTTGAATTTGAATAAATACTCGTAGCCTCCGTTTTCTTTTCCCTTACAATAAATTTAGTAGTAATATTATTGATGTTATTGTAAAATATCTAGAAGCGAGTAATATTTTGTCGACATGTAGGTATCTACTTATATAATTTACAAGGAGAATTATTAGAGGACCGTATAATAATTGTTTTTGATCCGTAGTGACCGCTTACCACAGCCATCAAACCAAAGGTTTACCGCTGTTTCCCGCTCAAGCATTAATCGGAAGCTTTACGTGACCAATTTAGAGCTTTGTGTTGTTTCCTTCTTGTATCATTTTCCGTCTGTCCCGTTTCTCACATAATTATATATTAGGTTAATAATTAGATTTAAATGTTCAGAGTGTACTGATTAGTTCCTAAAGCCTAAGTATAGATGTTTAGGTTTCTCTCACCGTTTAGTTAATACTTTTATTAAGGCGGGATGGGAGTTGCAACTGTTAGTTGCAGAAACATGAAATAAAAGTTTTTTCACCGCGTGCAACATTCCAGCTCAGGCTGCCATATAAATAAGTAAATAAAATTAAATTAAGCATCACTCCGCTCGGTTTGTAATGTATTTTATTATTATATAGGCGTATACGGCGATGTGCAACGAGTGAAGATCCTCTACAACAAAAAAGATTCAGCCCTAATTCAAATGGCGGAGCCTCACCAGGCACACTTAGGTGAGCATCTACACTGTATTACAAACCTTATCTTTAACACATCTCGGTTCACTTTACGTCGCGACAGAATTTCTCACTTTGTTTAGAAACACGAATATCGCGTAAGTTTTCCTCTGCTTACATTTCATATCTCGCGAAGTGGTAAATCTGAATAACGCTCTTGAATAAGTAATTGTTACCTCGAAAGGTTTTTAAATGTCGTCCGTCCGTCCTCATCCAATTTCACTTGAGCACGACTTTTCATTTCAAGTTTCATGTCCTTCTTTATTGTGTTGTCCTCTATGGCGAAGGATAATTTGATTTCTTGAATTGAAGAACTCTTTCTTATAACTTTCAACTGTTACTCTTACGCTGAAATTATGAATCACACACGTCACATTCACGTCACTTAGATAATAACGCCGTAAAACATAAAAAGTTGCTCAAAAGGTACTTACAATCAGGATTTATATTTCCAATTCCAGTTTATGTTCCATGAAAGTCAATCACAGTTTTATAACACAACTAGCGGTTCCCCGCATCACCACAAGATCACAAGCCCTCACTGGCCTACTACTGAGCAGGGGTATCCTCTCAGAATGAGAGAGAGAATGAGATTTAGGCCATAGTCCACCACGCTGCTGTGGGTTGGTGGACGAGAGTACTACCTTTATACAAAGTAGTGGTTCAGTCACAGACTGATAGGTCACGCAGTTTTCCCTTTTATACACAAGGTTTTGAATTATTATACCAGCAAAAGCTACAAGCTAGCAAATTTAACAGGGATCAACTTGCGACTAGTTCCTAATAATGGGCCCAAGCCATAAGCAGCCCACGGCAGGGTCTCTTCTCTCACCATGTTGGTTCGGTACGGATTGGTATAGTCATTGGCCAACCAGATTTTGGGAAGGCTTAGGCCGCTCGAAGGCAAGACAACACAGGACACAACAGGCTTAGTGGCTGTTATCTTATGATGACAAGCGGGACCGACTGCATAGCGTGCCCTCCGAATCAAGGAAACGCTCATGAAATGTTGTCTCGCTCATCCAACTACCGACCACGGCTGAACCGGCTTGAATTTATCGATCAGTTCTGATTGTCACACGCCGTGCGGTACAAGAGCATCAATACGCTTTGCTAATATTGAACGTTATCTCCCTAGCCATGACCCACATGGATAAACTGCGCGTATTCGGCAAGGCGATGCGCGTGATGCTCAGCAAGCACCAGACCGTGCAGCTGCCTAAGGAGGGCCAGCCCGACGCCGGCCTCACCAGGTAAGCCAACTCTTATCATCATCATCATCAGGTCACTTGCCTCCACTGGTAGATACTCGTTTACCAAGCCTCCGCATACACCCCCAGCTACCTTCTTCAAGTAGTCTGTCTACCGAGCTTGAAGGCGCTGTACACACCCATATCTTGTTTCAGATGTCCCACCAGGTTAGGTTCATGCCAGAGAAACGCGCTTGCTGCATTAGTCTAGAGCTTTGTTTTACAAACAAAAATAAATAACACCTACCCCCTGCACTAGCAATCCCTCTGTCGCCTGTGGAATGGTCATGCACACGAGACATCACAAATGCGAGATCTGAGAAGGAACACATTTCTGTCACACATTGTAACAGAAACTCAGCGCTGGTATGCAAGGTCCGACCGACCGGGCCGCGGTGTGATCAGTTTGCGTTATCATTATGATCCTCGGTTGATAGCTGACCACACAGACAGCACAGAACACAAGCAGACTTGACAACTTAAAACTATACTTATTGCAGAGACTACTCGCAGAGCCCGCTGCACAGATTCAAGAAGCCTGGCAGCAAGAACTACCAGAACATCTACCCGCCCAGCGCTACGCTGCACCTCTCCAACATTCCGTAAGAACACTATTCAATTATCACTATTCATCATGAACAACCTCCTGTCCTGTACTCTCATCACCTCTCCTACGTACGTAAGTACGTTGACCCTCTCGAACATTTCGTAAGAATGTTTTATTTATAATCTACTGTTGCCCACTCTTGAACAGTTCTCCTCTCCTAGTCTTCTTTCAAGATCAGAAGGGGTAAGAATCCACAGCGCTAGCTAGCTAGTGGGTTAGCAGACTTCACAGGCCTTAATTACATTACTACCACTAACTGAGAATACTCCATCTTCATTGTCACATAAACACGAGCAACGCAGAGAAAATATCAGAAATTGCTTTAAATAGACTGCAAGGGAGAATTCACTGCATCTCTCAATTCCATCCCATCTTCCAAGTAACTGATAGTTCAATTCTACCGGCCATGATATGTTATTACTTGCTAAATTGACCCATTGTTCATTGTACGTTCGGCGTTATACTCGCTGGATGTAATTGTGTCGTACGACATCGTATAACATTGTATATATGTTCACAGAGCCACAGTCTCGGAGGAAGACATCAAGGAGGCGTTCACAAAGCGCGGATTCACAATCAAGGCGTTCAAGTTCTTCCCGTAAGTGACATATTTTTATTTATTATTTTTTTATAGGTGAAGGGCTAACGAACGGCATATACCTACGGGCCACCTGATGGTAAGTGGTTAGCGTCGCTTATGAACATTAGCAACACCAGATGATTTGCATATGCGTCGCTGGCCCTGTAGAGCTCGTTTTGCGCCTTCTGAAGAACCCCGTTGGCGTATGTATGTACCTACTTCTCGAGACTACAATTCTGTTAAATCCATATCTGCCTTTGCCAAAATATGTCAGTCGCAATACGTCCTTTAAATACAGAACACAGGATTAGAAATGCGAATTGTTTTAAGATTGAAATCTGTGAATCTTCACTTCTACCTGCTACTACAATTTTAATTAAAAAGTTAGTTGTATTTATTAGTTGTTTGTTGTGTGAGGTTAAATTTATTTAAAATGCAAAAGTTTCATAGTGTTTTAACAATGTTATACCATATTTATATAACAAAAGAATAGAAGTTTCATTTTTCTTTTAGAAATCCGTAAGAATATATTTTTCATGGAGTCTCAAGTTGAGCAACTCTTGGAGATTCTTAAAGTAATTAAAATTTCACTTTGAGCATAACATCGGACTGAAGTGAGATCTTCATTAGCTTTATTTATTTGAAGGTAATTATTTTTTCCAGTTTCAAATAAAGTTGCTTTTGAAATGTGCTCTTCACTTTAATATAGTGTTATTCATATCTTCTTAGTTGGATATATTTATTTTACTTGGATCGCTGATTGCGAAATAAGTATTTTGCGCTGTTGTCCAGTGCTAACGTGTAGAGGTATACGTTTATCTCAGAGTAGTTAATATAATATTACGTACAAATGTTTCGGTACTGTCAGATTTTAAGATTTAAACCTCAAACCTCTATGCATTTAAAGACATGGTTAAGATTTTCCAGTTCAACATTACTCCTTGGTTATCACCCTAAGGGCGTGAACGAATTGGTCACTTCCAAGAATGTTGTTTTAATTTTAAATATGCCTAATGAACAGGCAGACGGCCCACCTGATGGTAAGTCCGTCCCTATGGACACTAGCAACATCAGAGGGGTCGCCAATTCGTCGCCGGTCCTAAACGAGAGCTCTTTTTGCGCCTTTGTTTGAAGTCGCATGTCTTGCCTTGGGTGGCCAGAAATATTTTATTATTCCCGATTGTCTTACCGCGTAATGGTACTTAATATTAAGTAGTACACTATAATGGATGATCATTTGGCATTCCAGCAAAGACCGCAAGATGGCGCTGGTGCAGCTGCCGTCCATCGACGACGCGGTGACGGCGCTCATCAAGATGCACAACTACCAGCTCTCCGAGTCCAACCACCTGCGAGTCTCTTTCTCCAAGTCCAGCATCTAAGGCGCCAACTACCCTCGGAATATCACACAACATCAGTCGCGTCCAATATTTAAATATATAACTCTCTATTGAAAATTATTATTACAAAGGACGGTCCGCCGACTTCGATGCGAATGCGCGACAGCATTCCATCGTACCTCTCGCTCTAACACAAATCGAGAATTTTCACTCGACTGAAATTTTTAAAAATGTATCTGTATTACGCTTACTCGGATCAGTCTAGACATTAAGTGCTATAACTCTACTTCCCTAGTGAATACGTACATTTAACTGTATCTAACTGTTATTGTACCTACCTACTACATAATTTGTAAGATACCTACTTGTCGTTGTTCAATGGCAGCTAAGTTATTCCCTTCCCACAGGAGACCCTGACGTGTAAAACGTTATCTGTATCATAATATGTGAGTATTCGTAAACTAACTTCATTGCTAGATCGGAGAGGATTCCTTTTGTGTGATATTCATTCCGTATTATTAATAATCGACATATTATTTTTATAATAGAATTATTGTTGTAATAATTTCCAGTGATTTTTCAGTATATGGTTTCATGCAAGTGAACGTTGGAACAGATTGCAATTAGATTGCGCTAGAATTTATTTATCTACAGTTGGCAATTTATGTATGTAGAGCCTATTGTACGCAATGTCAAACATTGCTTCAGTTAGTTTGCAGTTGTGATTATTCAGCATACATTAAGCTCCTTTATTATTATCATTATATCCAACAAAGGCACTGTTAAAAATAATTAATATTTTGTCACGTATAATTTACAGTTATCACTCCTAATATTATATTTTATACATTATATATTTTATGCTCTATTTTAATATGCACAATTTACTATTATTGCATTTTTTTTGTTGTAAGTAAAGTATAGTTTTGTACGCATACACATTTTTTTTAATGTTTAATAACTGGAATGCTATGTTTAGAAATGTGTATGTGTGTGCAATATTAGTTATAGAGACAATTTATTAGCGTATTTTAGATCGTAACTGTCTCGCGTCGGTTCGAGCCGCGCCCTCCCATCTGTTTCGTCGTAGGAGAATATTATGATCATCGTTTCGATTGTAACTCGTCGGTTAGTTAGTGTAATCACAACTCTTATCGCATAACATCTAGTAAATAATTACTTTATACAACGTTATGTTCAGCGACATAATAGTGACATGATGCATTTATTTTGATGTTAATTAATATTAATGGTAGCTACAACATATTATAAATGCTCGTGCGTACGTTCACTAAGCAATTAATTATAGAATAACTATTTATTTACCTTTGGTCAGTCGATCGGGGAGTCCTGTAGTCGTGCAGTGTGGCCAATATTAATAACGTATTTTTTAGAATAATTTTCACTATAATATTACTGAGATATTGCCACACTGTCTCTATTGTAGATGTGACGATGTTCATTGAAAGTATTCCCGAGATCTGATTAACTTTACGATACGTTGTGAGCGATAGTTGCGCTGCACTACAGCGACTGTAACGACACAGTATTTTAGGTGATAGCTATTCTTCCGCAACTTGTCAACTTGTACATAACTAATTTTCAAGAGACTTCCTGCCCGCAATGGTCAAGTCGGCGCGTCTCGCTTTCCGCTAAACACTCAATTGGTTTTCACATATCTTTGCCTTCTTTAAATTAAAATGCGTCTAGTCCAATGCGAAAGAGATTAAGTATGAGAATAAGGTGTTTACGTAATGATATATAAATTCTCTCAACTCTGGTAATAAAACTTTGTGAAGGGTCGTTGTTAATTTTCCGCGAAATATTCTTCTAAATACTTAACAGCGAATAAACGACGTCGCTTTAGTTAGTAAAGTATTGAAAAGGTAATTTTCTTAACTATTAACATCCGGTATGTGAAGCTTTGTAAAGAGATGTAGGTACGTTATTTTAATGTATTTCGGTCGAGCGGCTAGCCGCGCACCTACTTCAGTAACTGTTAGGACCAGTTTTAAGTGTTCAGTTAAACGTCCAGTTTATGTGATTAGGCAAAGCATGCGTGAAACAGATACCTGATTTAATACTTAGGATACAGAAATGCCATTCTGAACTGCATGAACAGTGTCGAAATAATTTTATGTAAATGACTTGTTGATCGTTGCCAATCGAAAGATTAACGCAACTACCTTCTGCCGCAGCTTCCAGACAGCTCCTTGGATTATGAAATATCATTAGGTCCTTGTGCGTAAAAGGATTATTTATATTAAATTTAAATTGTTCACTCGTAAGCACGAGTTTGTTGTGTGATAGAGTAGCAAAATTTACTGTAAAGAATAATGTTACATTGCCGCGATTACTAGCATAATATATTGTTCCGAACATATCTTTTCCATAAGTAATGGTCACAAAATAAGGAAATTTTAATTTATCTCTAGTAAACATAGTACCGTCATAAAAATCACATATTTACACTATTATAAAATTGTATAATATACATCACGTAATAAGAATTAAAACTAGAGCTTAGTAAGAAAAAGTAATCTAAAAAAAAAAATAGTTTGTCATTACGATAATGTAAGGTTTATTAGTGAATTGGATTGAGCGTACAGTGTTGTATAAATCAATACTGTGAACGGTGTAAGGACGTGTAAGTAGTTATTGGTCTAGATATTGTTAGGTGACCAGGGTGTGGTGATATTTTGCACGTTTTTGACAATGTTTTTCTATCGGCGCGGGTGACCGTGCCGGCGTTTTGGAAAAAATTGAAATTACGGTATGCGGTGGTGGTCAGTACGAAACGGCACTGGTTAAGGCGAAGAGTGTATTATGAATATTACTAAGAATGAACTACATTGTTCTACATGTTTATTGATACTATTACAAATGGAAATTACATATCCACTGTCAACGTAGAACGCTACACACACGACGAGATTGTTCGCTTTCGGTTTTTGTTATTTATCTAACGAGGAGGTCGGTTTTTGTTATCAACTCTCTTTTATGCTCAATACGAGACTTGGTCGGCTGATGTGTAGCGTTTTGTGGCCTAATACTTTCTCGACAACATAGATATCAAAAGATAATTATAGGGATTTATGTGTTTAGAGAAGTATTTTAAATATTTAGGATATCTTATATAATAATTATTAAAAATAAATCAGTGTTTAGGATGAGATGCCAAATTTAAGTCAATATTACATTATTTTAGGTAAAATGTAATTGAGATAATCTTAACATTTATTGAAAAGTTAATGAAAATGTTACAGTTAAATTATATTTGAGAGTTTTATTAAGCGCAATATATGCAATTTTATTCATTGTAAGTGAACATTGTTTCAATTTGTTAGTTAAAGTTATGCGTTGAAAAGTAAGGAAGTTGTTTTCAATGTCTTGTTTAATCCATCCGCGTCTAGTGTAGACTGCGGTCTGATGTATGATCCTAACGTTTACGTTTAATTGTGTACTTCATGTGTAGTCCTTCGTGCGTGTCACATTTAAACATATCTGTGCATATCACACCCTTGTATGCTTATAATTTTGTTGTGCTTCTTAATATGTATCTCCTTATTGTACTAGCTATATTTAGAACTTCGTAACGATATGAATGAAAGCCGACATATCAGTAAATAGAAACTTGGCTAAGGCGCATGATGTATAATGAACCTTCCAATCCCTGAAATCTGTTGCTTTAGCTCTTCCTTTGTCGTTAATTCTAATTTGTAATTTCAATATGTTTTTCAATGTAACCTTAAATGTCGTCGTTTCTTTTTTCGTATTTTAGTATTAAGCCTTTTGTGTGGTTAATTTCATTCTTATTTTTAATTTCATAATTAAACTATTATTATCATTGAATACTTTTTTGTTCTTTATTTTCCTTTCTACGTTCCTTTTTAATTTCCTAACTGGTATCTATTGTTAACACTTACGACTTCCCGTGTACATAATATGCAGCTTGAATATATTCCATAACCCCTAATTATTAATTCGAGTCGTTTTGATGCACACAGTGGCAAAACTATTTGTAAATAAAACTTATAAATTTGAATGGGGAACAATGACATGTTGTACATTAGTACACTGGTACTCTTAGACCTACTTAGATCTTAACTATCCTGTCTACACCTACAACCTATAATTTTGTATTTCAAATATGAAGCGATTGATTTACATTTTACTGTTTACTTATTATTTTTGCGTTGAGGTCAGTCTGTTTTAAATTTAGGCGAATTACAGGTGAATTTATCTGAATTATTAAAGGAGTAAGGGACATTTGTTTACATAATGCCAGGGATATGTAATAAAATATTATGAAACGGATTAAAACTCGCGCAGGGTAATGCTAAAGGTTACGTGAGTATGTGTAGCTGTCCTGGGATTTCCTCGGGCCGCCTCGTCTAGGCACGTCCCTTATTCCCGCCTACTAGTTACAAGAACTGACCTGTTTTGGAAACTTTGAATTATAAAATTCAGCGTAACTGCCAGTTAATAGGACAATCTTGTTTTCTTTCAAAAATACTACTACTTTTCCTATTTATTTGAATTTAATTAGGACATCATTTGATCCTATAAAATGGCAGTTATCTCCAAATTAAATGAATCTGCAAATGTAAATATTATAACATGAATTTATAAATAATTACAAATTAAATTAATAGAAGCTAACTTATTACAGAATAACATAATCATTAATTTAAGATTTACTAGATTAAAATATCCTATTCTGATTTCAGTAGTAGCTATAGAAATTTATTAATACATACTACATACCTGCCTACATAATTATTGAAAATATTCTACGTAGCAACTACCCATCTCATTTTATTAATAAAAAAATTGTTAGAAATTTAGTTGATTTTATTAAAAGTATTAATATAATGGCGTGCAAATTAAACGGTTGTGTGTAAAGTTAAAATAGTTTAATAGATGTAAACAATCGTTCACACGACGACAAACTGTGTCATCGGTCTCTCTATG